>CAUYPK010075268.1:0-36704 GCA_963574355.1 Loris lydekkerianus
CCAAGAGGAACTAGTACCTATATTATACAACCTTTCCAAAGCATATAAAAAGAAGGACTACTTCCCAACACATTCTTTACAGCAAATATCACCCTGATACCCAAATCAGGAAAGGATCCAACAAAGAAAGAAAATTATAGACCAATATTATTAATGAATATCAATGCAAAAATATTCAATAAGATTTTAGCAAACAGAATTCAACAACACATCAAAAAAATTATACACCATGATCAAGTTGGTTTTATTTCAGGGTTATAGGGTCAGTTCAACATATGCAAATCTATAAATAGAATACATCACAACAACAAAATAAAAAACAAAAACCATTTGATTCTCTCAATTGATGCAGAAAAAGCTTTTGATAACATCCAGAATCCTTTCATGATCAGAATGTTTAAGAAAATAGACACAAAAGGGACATTTTTTAAACTGATAGAGGCCAGCTATAGCAAACCCACAGCCAATATCATATTGAATGATGTAAAATTGAAAGCATTTCCACCAGGCAAGGATGCCCACTGTCTCTACTGCTATTCAACATATTAATGGAAGTTGTAGCCATAGCAATCAGGCAAAAGAAGGTGATCAAGAGTATCTGAATAGTGTCAGAGGAGATCAAACTCTCACTCTTTGCTGATGATATGATCCTATACCTGGAAAATCCCAGAGGCTCAAGTTCAAAACTCTTAGAAGTGATCAAGAAATACAGCAGAGTATCAGGATACAAAATCAATACTTACAAATCATTGGCTTTTATATATGCCAACAATAGTCAAGCAGAAAATATAGTCAAGGACTCTATTCCTTTTACAGTAGTGCCAAAGAGAATGAAATACCTGGGAACTTACCAAACAAAGGACATGAAAGATCTATATAAAGAGAACTATGAAACTCTGAGAAAAGAAATAGCTGAAGATGTTAACAAATGGAAAAACATACCAGCCTCATGACTGGGAAGAATCAACATTTTAAAAATGTCCATACTACCCAAAGCAATCTACAGATTTAATGCAATCCCTATTAAAGCACCACTGTCATACTTTAAAGAACTTGAAAAAATAGTACTTCATTTTATATGGAATCAAGAAAAAACCTCAAATAGCAAATACATTACTCAGAAATAAGAACTAATTAGCAGGTATCACATTACCAGAATTCAAGCTATATTATAAATCTATAGTGATCAAAGCGGCCTGGTACTGGCACAAAAACAGAGAGGTAGATTTAAGAAACAGAATAGAGAACCAAAAGATGAACCCAGCTACTTATCATCATTTGATCTTTGACAAGCCTATCAAAAATTTTCAGTGGGGGAAAGGCTCCCTATTTAACAAATGGTGCTGGGTGAACTGGCTGGTGACCGGTAGAAGACTGAAACTGGACCCCCACCTTTCACCATTAACAAAAATTGATTCTCACTGGATAAAAGATTTAAATTTAAGACATGAAACTATAAAAATACTAGAAGAGAGTTCAGGGAAAATGGAGAAATTGGCCTGAGAGAATATTTTATGAGGAGGACCTCCCCCAGGCAACTGAAGCAACACCAAAAATACATTACTAGGATCTGATCAAGCTAAAAAGCTTTTGCACAGCCAAGAGCACAGTAAGTGAAGCAAACAGACAGTCTTCAGAATGGGAAAAGATTTTTGCAGGTTATGCTTCTGACAAAGGTCTGATAACTAGAATCCACAGAGAACTCAAACTAATCAATAAGAAAAGAACAAATAACCCTATTTCTATGTGGGCAAAAGACTTGAACAAAAAATTCTCTGATGAAGACAGGCACATTGCCTTCAAACACATGAAAAAATGCTCATCATTCTTGATTATTAGAGAAATGCAAATCAAAACTACTTTGAGATATCCTCTAACTCCAGTAAGATTAGCTCACATCACAAAATCCCAAAACTACAGATGTTGGCATGGATGTGGATAGAAGGGAACAATTATACACTGCTGGTGGGAATGCAAGCTAATATAACCTTTTTGGAAAGAAGTTTGGAAAATACTCAAGGAACTAAAAGTAGACCTACCATTTGATCCCACAATTCATCTACTAGGTATATACCCAGATGATCAAAAATTATTCTACAACAAGGACATTTGCACCAGAATGCTTATTGCATCCCAATTCATAACTGCCAAGACATGGAAACAACCCAAGTGCCCATTGACCCATGAATGTATTAACAAATTGTGGTAAATGTACACCGTGGAATACTATGGAGCCATAACAAAGATGGAGACTTCACATCTTTTATGTTTACCTGGAACATATTCTTCTTAGTAAAGTATCTCAATAATAGGGGGAAAAGTATCCAATGTATTCAATACTACTATGAAATCAAAATATAATCACCTACACATTCATATGAATAGAAAAACATAACCATAGTCCAGAAAATAGAAGGGAAGAAGAGCGGAGAGAGCATCTGGGGGGACCTCATCTAATGTGCATGATGCAATGGTACATTTCAAAACTATTAAGAAAAGAGTACAATTGTGATGGATGTGTTACTTAGTTCAATGGAAGCATTTCACATTGTATATCAAATCAGTACACTGAACCCCATAAATGCATCAATGTACAAAGTTATGATTTAAAAAAAAAATTTTTTTTAAGACTTTCATAGCTAGAGAAGAAAAATCAAAATCAATGCTGACCTCAAAGCTTTAAATCTCAGATTGACTCTCTTAATAGGAGCTAATGAAAATGGTGACATTAAGTTGAACCCAATGCTCATCTACCATTCTGAAAATCCTAGGGAATTATACTAAATCCTTAAAAATTATGCTAAGTCAATTCTGCTTGTGCTCTATAAGTGGAACAATAAAGCCTGTGGATGCTAGTGCACCTGTTGATAGCATAGTTTACTAAATATGCTAAGCCCAATGTTGAGACCTATTCCTCATTTGGAAAAAAAAAAAAAAAAAAAAAAGATTCCTCTCAAAATAATTACTATTCATTGACAGTGCACCTGGTTACCTAAGAGCTCTAATGAAGATGTACAAGAAGGTTATTATTTTTGTGCCTATTAACATAATTTCCATTCTACAGTCAATGGGTCAAGGAATGGTTTCAACTTTTCAGTCTTATTATTTAAGTAATACATTTTCAAGGGTATAGTTTCCATAATGATGCCACTGATGGATGTGAATCTGGACAAGGTAAATTGAAAACCTTCTGAAAATGATCTACTCTATATGGCTACTCTATATGCCATTAAGGACATTCATAATTCATGGGTGGAGGTCAAAATATCAACATTAATAGCAGCTTATAAGAAATTGACTCCAACCCTGTGTATGAGGTTGAAGGGTTCATGACTTCCATGAAGGAACTCACTGAAGTTATGTTATATCCCAAAGGGGTACCATTGGGTTGTCTTACACCTGCAACACAGAGGATGGAGGATGGTGGCAGAGGAGCTGCTGGGAGGGGTCAGGAGATAGCCATGTTGGAATGCAGTCAGCTTCATGTTTATCCCACACCAGTCTTGGGCTTTTCCACTTACTGGCTTTGTTTGACCCTTTTTGTATCTTCCTTGAAGTTTTAAGTTTAACTATATTCTGTCAGTTATTCCAATTTCAGCGAAATCTTGTATTTCTGGTTCATTATAACAAATTATTCTCTTAAATACAAAAAAAAATAAATAAATAAAATAAAATAAAAAAAACAGCAAGAGAACTAGAATTATCACAGATGTAGAACCTGAAGATGAGACTGAATTGCTACACTCTCCAGAGAAAACATGAATAGATGAGAAGTTGCTTCTTGTGGAAGAGGAACAAAAGTGCTTTCTTGAGGTGACACCTATTTCCAGTAAAGATGCTATGAATAATGTTGAAATGACAATGAAGGATTTAAAATATTACATAAACTTAGTTGATAAACCATCAGCAGAGTTAGAGAGTATTAACTCCAATTTTTAAAGAATTTCTACTGTAGGCAAAACATTACCAAATAGCACTGAACTCTACAGAGAAATGTTTTGTGAAAGGAAGAGAGTTGATCATTGCAGAAAACTTCATTGTCATCTTATTTTAATAAATTGCCACAGCCACCTTAACCTTCAGTTACCACCACTCAGATTAGTCTACAGTCATCAACATCAAGGCAAGACTCTCTACCTGCAAAAAGATTATGACTCTCTGAAGGCTCAGAAGATTACCATTTTTTAGTATTAAAGTATTTTTAATTAAGGTATGTACATTTTTTAGAGACACGTGCTATTGCACAGGTATAGACTACAGTATAGGGTAAACACAACTTTTATATGCTCTGGAAAATCAAAAAGTTCATTTGACTCACTTTATTGCAATATTCACTTTATTGTAATGGTCTGAAACCAAACTCACAATATCTCTGAGGTATGCCTATATTTAATATGACTTGAATCCTTTTAACTGTATTGAGATTTTTTTTTTTTTTACAGTTCACAATATGGTCAAATTTTGTAAATATTCTATGTGAAAAAAAAAGTCTCCTCCTATTGTTGAGTAGAGTTTTTTAAAAACATCAATTAGTTCAATTCTGAGACAGCATTGTTCAAGTTTTCATATTCATACTGATTTCCTATCTAATTGCTGTCATAAATTATTGAGAAAGAAGTATTTAAAATCTCTGAGTTTCATTGTGTCTATTTCTCCTTGTAATGGGTTTTATTTTTCTGCTTCTTTGCATGACTGGTAATTTTTTGCTTGGATGACAGACACTGTGAATTTTACCTAGGTGGGTGATGGATGTTTCTGTATTCCTATAAATAGTCTTTGTTCTAAGATGCTGGATGGTCCTCAGAAATACTGTAATCCTTTTGGGTCTTCCTTTTAACATTTGTTAGGTAAACTAGAGCAGTGCTAAGTCTAGGACTAATTATTCCCACTACTGAAGCAAAACCTTTCTGTGTACTCTATCCAATTCTGCACAAATCTCTGAGGTTTTCCAATACAGCTTGTTGAAATTGGCACTATTCCCAGCCTGGAGTGAGCACTAAACACTCACCTCTAACCCTGTGGGTGGTTCTTTCCCCAGCCTCAGATAGTTTCCTCACATGCATGCACTGATTAATACTGAGCTGAATACTCAAGGGAGACCCTATGCAGATCTCTGGAGCTCTGTCTCATCTTTGTGCATCTTTCTCCCCTCAGGTCCTCTGTCCTGCAAACATTAGGCAGCACCCTGTCCTCCTTGAACTCTCAGCTCCATCTCAACCCAGAGAGTCAACCAAGCTCCATATAAGAAACTCTCAAGGCAGAAAGGTTAGGTAATAATAGAGCTTGCCTCATTTATTTCTCACCTCTCAGGGATCATTGTCCTCTGTTGCTTAATGTTGTGAGTTTTTAAAAATCATTGTTTAATATTTTCTGTCCGTTCTTTGGACGATTCAGGTGGTAAGGTATATCTGATCCCTTGTTTTTCCACATTGGTTAGAAGTGGAAGTCCCTAGCCAGTCATATTTAACGTAATCATTGATATGTGATATATTTGGTTTAAAATATACTAATAATTACTGACATATTTGCATTTAATTGAGTTCTTTTCCAATTGATCTGTATTTTTTTCTCTTCTATTATCTATTTTTGGGGTATTATTTTTTATTATTGCACCTTTTACTCTGTGAGCTTGGAAATTATGCAATCTTTTAGTATTTCTTTTAGTAGTTACCTTAGAGATTATTAGAACATGTTTCTTGACTTATCAAAGTCTAATGTTAAATGATACATTTATGAATAATGCAAAAATTTTAGAACATTCAAATCTATCTATTCTCTCACAAATTATAGATCAATGCTGCCGTGCATTTTAATTCCACTCAAATTTTTAACCCAAGAAGATAATAATATTTCCTATGCTATGAATATTCCTTTAGAATAGATTGACTTATATACTAATATTTACTGTGCTAGCTGTTCTTTAGATCTTCCTGTATCTCTAACTTTTCATCTGGGTTCATCCTTTGCCCAAGGAATACTTAATACTATTTCTTCATAGTGGTTCTTCTCATGCCAAACTGGCCTGTCTGAAAACGTCTTCATATTTAGTCTTGACGGATTTTTTTTTGTTTGTGTGTGTGCATAGAAAATCCTAGTTCTGCAACTGTTTTTCTTTCAGCACTGTAAAGATATTGTTCTAATGCCTTTGATTGCCTTTATTCCTGCTAAAAATCAGCTGTAAGCATAAGGAAAAGGGGTGGGAGTTTAGTACCCACCAAAGGTAGGCTTCAGGACCTCCTTTGGTTTGTGTGGGGACCAGTGGGCTTGGTATAAGGGCAACCCAGAAGCATTCCAGCCCTTTTGGGGTGGGGAAGGAAAGTTTGCCTTTGAATCATCTTATTTCCTAATACTGAACTAAGGCAACCATGGAGTTCTGATGCCCCCTGGTGCCTGGCAGAGCAAACTTAAATCACATCACCAGGGAAACTGGTGAGGGAATCATTTTATTGGGAGGGAATCATTTTATTTTTTAATTGTATTCTTTAAATTCCTATTATATACATTAAGTACTAATATATGTAAACATATCTTTAAAATACAAGTATTTGGAGCCATATCTCACAAGTTTGTCTTTACTGCTTTGTTTCTTCAGCTCAGGGAGGCCCAGATAGTTCTGTTATAGCCTCTGTCACCCTGGGACCAGCAAGTACTAGATTTATGGCTAAGCTGGAAGGACACTGTAGAAGCCAATAAATGATCAGTAGTCCTTAAAATAGTCCCAATTGCGCCCCTGAAAAAGGGAGAATTCTGCCAGAAGAGTGCCTTCCAATTGAATATTGGCACTTTCCTGGATCTCCAGCCTGCTTGCCTACCCTGTGAATTTTGAACTTTGGACTACAACTGAGAATCATGTGAGGCAGCTCCACAATGGCAGACTAGCGACATCTCCTCACCAGCTGCTCTTGTTAAGATTGGAGTGAAGGTTTCCCCTTTATATTAATATATTCTCTCCAATTTTAATATCAGGTGTACCCAGATAAAGTAGAATGATTTTGAAATATTTCTTCTTTTTCTATTGTCTATAAGATTTGGCATGATCTGTTTTTTGAAATTATCTTTTACTTTTATTTATAAATATTAGTTGTCTATTTTTTGAGACTTAAAAAAAAAGAAGAAGAAGAAGTTAACTGATGACTCCATACTGAATCTCAGAGTCAAAGCATTCTTTAATAGACATACTCTTATTTGACAATGTGAATGTTACTTTCTTGGCATTATCATTATTATTATTATTGCTTAATATTTCGATGCAACAAGTCTCTGATTTCTTATCTGAATGTATTTATCTTTGTTCATTCTTTACGAGGTCTTTGTTTCTAGTCCTTATCTTAAACATTGTTATTGTTATTAAATTTTAAGCCTCTTTAATTTTGTGAAAGCAAAAAATGGAAACCTAATAAACATGTGTATAAGTAAAAATAAAAATAAAAATAAAATAATAATTAAAAAAAAAATGGAGTGAAGGAATTTCAACTACCTCATACTGGATTGTCCAACTCAGAAACATCGTTGGGAGGGCACAGGGAGATAGAGAGGGATGCTAGGAGAAAAGGCCACTCCAACATCCAAGCTCTGAGACAAGGAAAATTAAGGAGAAGAGCGGGGAGAGAAGAGAAAGAAGGGGAAGGAATGTGTCTAGGACATACAGAAGCAAATATATCAGGGTGACAGTGAACTTTTCAGCTAAAACTTTTGAAGCTGAAAAGTTCAGTCAGCTGAAGTGATGATGAAGATTGTGGTCATCTACCTTAACTTTCTTAAACAAAACAATTTCAGCCCAAGAAGAAAACACACATGAAGAGGAACCACCAAAAAAATCCTGGCAACATGAAAAACCAGAACAGATCACCTCCCTCGCCCATCCATGGGATCATGAAGCAGTTACCACAGACAATGCCACCTGTAAAGAAATTATGGAAATGATAGAAAGGGAATTTAGTGTATGGATGGAAAAAATGATGAAGGGAATTGAAGGGAAAGTGAATAACCACCCCAAAAAATCTAAAAATTTACCTAAGAAATGAATGAAAAAATTGGGAAGGATATGTCAGAGCTTAAGGAACTGAAGGATTCAATCAGAGAACTTAAAAATATAGTAGGAAGTGCCAATAAAAGATTAAATCATGGAGAATAAATTATCTCAGAGCTAGAAGATAAAGCTCTTGAAATAACTCAGGCATTTGAAGAGGCAGAAAAGAAGAGAGCAAAGGCAGATCAATTGCTTGGAGAATTATGGGACCTCACAAAGTATATAAACATATAAAGTGTAGGTATTGCCAAAGGAGAAGACTGACCCAAGGTGTGGAAGCCCTACTGCAAGGTATCATAAAATTTTCTAAGCATCACCAAAGATTCTGACATTCTCCTTTTAGACGTACATTGCACACCAGTTCATCTCAATGCAAAGAGAGATCTCCTAGACACATTGTAATGAGCCTGGCCAAGGTCAAAATGAAAGAGAAAAATCTTCAAGCAATCAGAAGTAAATACCAATTGACCTACAGAGGCAGATCCATCAGGGTGACAGTGAACTTTTCAGCTGAAACTTTTCAAGCCAGGAGAGTGTGGTCATCTACCTTTAACCTTCTTAAACATAACAATTTTCAGCCTAGGATTTTGTGTTCTGCTAAACTTAGTTTCATATTTGATGGAAAAATCAAATATTTTACTGGCATGCAAACATTGGGAAAATTTTCTGTAACAAGACCAGCTCTGCAGCAAGCATTCAGACATGTTCTTCACCCTGTTCATCACAATGGATCTTCAACAAAATAAACACCCAGAAACTAAAGGACAAAACCTAGCTTCCATAATGGCACAATGGATAATACTAAGTAATGGACCTTCACAAAATAAGATGAACAGAACTTCACCATACTTATCAGTTCTCTCAATAAATGTGAATAGCTTGAATTCCCCACTGAAGAGGTATAGGCTGGCTAACAAGATAAAAAAGCACAAGCCAACTATTTGATATCTTCAGGAAACATATCTAACCTCTGGTGACAAAATAAGACTAATGATAAGGGTTAGAAAACAATATTTTGGGGAAATGGAAACAAGAAGAAAGGAAGGGTTGCAAACTCATTTTCAGGTACAAGTAGATTTAAAGCAAGAAAAGTAAAGACAAAGATGATCACTTTATGCTGATCAAGAGAACAATACATCAAGAGGACATTTGAATTCTAAATAAATATGCACCCAAATTTAATGCTCCCAGATTTATAAAACAAACCCAACCAGGTCTGAACAATATGATGTCCTACAACACCATAATAGCTGGGGACTTTACCATCCCTCTTACAGAACTGAATATATCCTCTAAATAGAAACTAAATTAAGAAACAAGGAACTTAAATGCAACTTTAGATATTATTAGATATATACAGAACATACCACCCCAAAGCTAATGAGTATACATTTTTCTCATCAGCTCATGGATCATACATCAAAATAGATCTTACCCTAGGACACAAATCAAACTTCAACAAAACTTTAAAAATTTAAATTAGACCTTGTATTTTTTCAGACCACAAGGGAATAAAGGCATAACTAACTCCAACAAACACCTTCATCCCCACATAAAGGCATGTAAACTAAACCTTATGCTGGATGACAGCCAGGTCACCAGGTCAAGGAGGAAGTAAATAAGGAGAATCATTATGAAGTCACATGCTACCAAAACCCATGGGATACTGCAAAAGCACTCCTAAGAGGGAAATTTATCACATTAGATGCCCACATCCATAAAACAGAAAGAGCATACATTAACAACCTAATGAACCACCTCAAGGTACCGTAAAAGGAAGAGCAATCCAATCCCAAGCCTAGCAGAAGAAAAGAAATAACCAAAATTAAATCAGAAATAAATGAAATTGAAAACGAAGAATCATTTAGAAAATTAATGAAATGGTTGATTCTTCAAAAAGATAAATAAAATTAATAAACCTCTGGTCAGACTAGAAACAGAAAAGTAAGATCTCTAATAACCTCAGTCAGGAACAAAAAAGAGGAACTAACAACAAATACCAAAGAGATACAAAAGGTCATCTCTGATTACTACACAAAACTCTATGCTCAGAATTTGACAATGTGGAGAGAATGAACCAAAACCTGTAATCACACCATCTCCCTAAACTTAACCAGGAAGAAATATATCTCTTGAATAAACCAAATCAAAATCCCTGAACTAGACAGCTTCACACCAGAATTCTATCAAACATTCAGAGAAAAGCTTATACCTATACTGCAGAAGCAGTTCCAAAACATTGAGAAAAGATAATCCCTCCCCCAACAGGTTCTACAAAGCAAACATCACCCTGATACCAAAAACCAGGAAAGGATCCAACGTAAAAAGGTAAACTGCAGACCAATCCCACTGATGAATATTGATACAAAAATACTTAACAAAATCCTAGCAAATAGAATATAGCTGCATTTTTTTTTAAAGTTATACATCATGATCAAGTGGGCTTTATACCAGAGATGCAAGTATCGTTTAACATATGCAAATTGATAAATATAATTTACCACATAAATAGAAGCAAAAACAAAGATCATATGATCCTATTAATAGATGCAGAAAAAGCATTTGATAAAATTCAGAATCCTTTTCTAATAAAAACGCTTAAGAAAATAGGCACAGGTGGCACATTTCTTAAGCTGATTGAAGCCATCTATGACAAACCCACAGCCAATATCATATGAATGGAGCAAAACTGAAAGCATTTCCACTTATAAGTGGGACCAATCAAGGATGTCTTCTATCACCACAACTATTCAACCTAGTTCTGGAAGTTCTAGCCAATGCAATTAGGCCAGAGAAAGATGTTAAGGGCATTCAATGGTGGAAAGGGAGGTTTAATTCTCATTCTTTGCTGATGATATGATCTTGTACTTAGAAAACCCAGGGACTCAACCACAATACTTCTGGAAATGATCAAAAATACAGTAACTTGGCTCAGCACCTGTAGCTTAGCACCTGGGGTGCCAGCCACATACAACGTGGCTGGCGGGTTTGAACCCAGCCTGTGCCTGCCAAACAACAATGACAACAACAACCAAAAAATAGCCCAGCATAGTAGTGGTCCCTATAGTCCTAGCTATTTGGGAGGCTGAAGCAAGACAATCGCTTAAGCCCAAGAGTGTGAGGCTGCTGTGAGCTGTGATGCCACAGCACTCTACCAAGGGCAATGTAGTGAGATTATGTCTCAAAAAAAAAAAAAAAAAATACAGTAACTTCACAGGGTATAAAATCAGCATCCACAAATGACTATCTTTTGTATATACTAATAATAATCAAGAAGAGAAACAAATCAAGAACAAAATGCTCTTTACAGTAGCTTCAAAGATAACTAAATACCTGGACTACATCTAACAAAGGAGATAGAGGATCTCTACAGAGAGAATTATGAAACCCTGAGAAAAGAAATAGCAGAAGACATTAACAAATGGAAGAACATGCTGTGCTCTTGGCTGGGAAGAATCAACATCTTTAAAATGTCTATACTGCCCAAAGCAATCTACAAATTTAATACAATTACCATTAAAATAGTAACATCATACTTTGAAGAACTTGAAAAAATAGTTCCTAGTTTTATATGAAACCAGAAAAAAACCTGTATAGCCAAGGCAAATCTTAGTAACAAAAACAAATCCAGACTTCAGGTTATATTACAAGTCCACAGTGACCAAAACAGCTTAGTACTGGCACAAAAATAGAGGTATAGATCTATGGAACAGAATAGAAAACCTGGAAATGAAACCAGCCCCTTATCACCATCTGATCTTCGATAAACCAGACAAAAGCATACACTTGGGAAAAGAATCCCAATTCAATAAATAGGGCTGGGAAAACTGGATAACCACATGTAAAAGACTGAAACTGGACTTGCACCTCTCACTACTCAGAAAAAAATGGCCCATGATGGATAAAAGATTTAAATCTAAGACATGAAATGATAAAAATCTTAGAGGCTTTATTATTAGCAGACTTATTATTAGCAGTCTGGGGAAAGATTTTAGAAGAAGATTGCATCGGCAACTGCAACAATAAAATATAAATGAATGGGACTTATTTAAGATACAAGGCTTCTGTACAGCTAAGGACACAACAATTAAAGTAAATAGAAAACCTTCAGAATGGGAAAAGATATTTGCATGTTATGAATCTGACAAAGGGTTAAAAACTAGAATCTATAGAGAACTCAAATTAATCAACAAAAAAAAAGAGCGAACAATTCCATTTGTCACTGGGAAAGAGACATGAAAAGAACCTTCTCTGAAGAAGACAGATGAATGGCTAGCAAACATGAAAAAATGCTCATCATCCTTAATCATCAGAGAAATGCAAATCAAAAATACCCTGAGATATCACCTAACCCTAGTAAGAATACCCCACATCACAAAGTCCCAAAGTTGCAGATGCTGGTAGGGATATGGTGAGAAGGGAACACTTTTACACTGTTGGTGGGATTGCAAACTAATATAGCCTCTTTAGAAAGAAGGATGGACAATCACCAAGGAACTGAAAATAGACCTTCCATTTGATCATGCAATCCCATTACTAGGTATCTACCCAGAAGAAAAAAAAATCATTTTATTATAAGGACATTATACTAGATTGTTTATTGCAACTCAATTTACAATCGCCAAAACATGTAATCAACCCAAGTGCCCATCAACCCATGAATAGGTTAATAAATTGTGGCATATGTATATCATGGAATACTATTCAGCCATAAAAAGATGGAGACTTCACATCTTTGATATTATTAACCTGGACAGAGTTAGAGAACATTCTCTTTAGTAAAGTATCACAAGAATGGAAAAGCAAGTATGCAATGTATTTAATACTAACATGAAGCCAGTAGACAAACTAACACAAGAAAAAAACTCAATTTCATTCAAGTTGAGAGAGAAGAGAAAGGGGAGGGGCACAATGTGCACAATGTAGGAGTATATGGCACACCTCCTAGGTGTGGGGCACAACTACAAAGGGACCTCATCTAATAAATGCAAACATTGTAACCTAATCATTCATATCTCATAATAATCTGAAATAAATTTTTAAAAATACAAATATTTGACTTGGGCCATATCATTTCATCTATTTGGCAAAATACAACATAGCCATTCTGTTTGTAAACATGAAAAAAGATGCCAAATTAGAAAATAAAGCATTAACAATCAGAATCTTTTACTTACCTCACAACTTTTTTTATTTAACTTGCTATTGGGTTAGCTGTTATATTTAGTATTTACCCACAAGGTTGACAAATCATGTTATCAAGGTATTATGCAAAAGATTACATCTTTTGCATTAAGTGGTCCCGAGTTGACTTACTCTTAACCAAACAAAACCAATGGCACCTTACATTAAACTATCTTTGTATCTTGGGTTATAAGACTTGGTAAAGGCCAAAAGAATCTTTAATATTGGAAGAATCCTTTAATAGTTAATCTTTGCACTTAAGGAAAAAAAAAATAGCTCCATACTGCATTTCACATCTCTTAAAAATAGAAAGTATTTTAAGGGCAGTGCCTGTGGCTCAAAGGAGTAGGACACTGGTCCCATATACCAGAGGTGGCAGGTTCAAACCTGGCCCTGGCCAAAAACTGCAAAAAAAAAAAAAAAAAGAAAGTATTTTAGTAGTTTAAACCTTTTTAGCTATAATATAAAACTTATTACACTAGGATTTACCTTAAAATATAATTTACAACCCAATCAATTATCACATACATGTACTGGCACCTTAGCATAAGTGCAAACTTTAAATGCAAATTATTTTTGGACCTTTAAAAGTAGACTATAGTATAAAAAAACAGTCCATCATCTTACACTCAGCAAATTCATACTAAAATTTTCTATTTTGGTAGCATAAAGACCAAGACAATTTTATATTCGCTATAAGTTTGTTACATGTATTTAAATGGCTCTTTATTCTTTAGGTACCTAAAACATTCACGTTATAGAGTTCCCCACTTGAAGCAAGATATGCAGGGATGATGAAGCCAGATCACTATCAGAATAGTTTGTGCAGTGCTGTGATACAAATGTTATAAGCTATTAAATGGCTTTACACTTTAGAAGCGATTAAATGGCTATTAAATATGGTTAATTAAAAATGGTTTTGGTGCATTTGTTGGTGGACACCAATCTTCTGCCCAGTAAAGCCATTGGGCTCTACTATGCCTCATTTTAATAAGCCCCAAGTGCCCTTTCCAGGTTCACAACTGTATTGTTTACTAATATATGACTATTAAGAACAATTCACATTTCCTTTTGACAGCACATGAGGTTGTTGGAATATCACTGGTGTAGGTGTTTCTGGTACGTTAAACTTACAAATGCTCAAGTAGTTCTCAGTTCTTGGATGTCTTAGCTAGGTGCTTATCATCTGATTCACTAACTTTCATCAAGCTAATGATTCATCAATGATAATCTTAAATTACTATTTTCCCCCCACAAATAATAGGAAAAGTTGATTTCTTTACCATTTCTCATATCTAAACTTGAATGATTTCACTTAAATCTTAATCAACTGAGAACACTTGCTATCAAGTACAACAATTAATTTACTCTAATTTGCACTGATACATGTACTACCATTACATCAGAGTGCACACAACACATAAAACAAGTGAGATGAAGTCTAAATTATATTTTTATATTAATTAGCAGTTCTACACAAATAAATTCCCTAGTATTTGTTTCAGAGCAATTTATAACTATCCATAAACATAACTAAATTTAAGCATTGGTACTTTATTTTATTTTACATCTCTATTTTAAGTAAGTTGAATGTCATATTTCCTTATCTGAGGATGGAAGGAAATAGGAACCTAGTGGCTTGGTTGTTGGTTCCAGCAGCTGCCGATGAGTTATAACATGTCCTCTTCCTTTCTTCTCATGAACTGAGAAGTCTTCATATGAGAATTCTGGATCCTTGGTCCTCTGTCTATTGATCTGTTGTTGGTTCTCACTAACATTTCTAGATTGAAGGGCTGGAATATTATATCTCTCTCCACAATTCATCTTCAGCTTCTTTGCCACCTTTCACTCTGCTTTTGAGATGACCATATTTTCGCAACCTACTTCCTAGCTGCCAAGTCCAGGATAATAGGTGTTGCTTTTTGATGGATCCTATTCTTTGTCTCAAGACAGAAGTTTTCATGAGACAATCTAGTTCCCTAGAAGTTCAGCCTAGGAGCCAAGGTGAACACCCGAGTCTCCTCAGCACACAAGTTTGAGAGAAGTTCTAGTGACTTCAAATTCAGATCTAAGGCAGGGGCAGCTCCCAGTTGACACTGAAGTATCCCTTCCTTTCTAGGGAGAAAGGCAACACCAATAGAACAAAGCCCATGAGCACCAATGAGCTAGCTGGTGACCACCCAGCATCTCTTACCCACTACATCTTAAAGGATTTTCATAGCATGGCAAGTACAAGGTCTACACAATAAGCATTCAAGAAGATAAGACAAATGTGCGAGAAACCAAGACAAAATAGTACCAAGCCCACAGAGACCCAGATATTGAATTATACTTTGTTTAAGGAGATAAAAGACAAGATTAATAATTTTTGCAGATATGAAAACTGTGAAAGAAAGAGAAGACAAGAAGGAAGAAAGAAAGAAGGAAGGGAGGGAGAGGAAAGGAAGGGAAGGGAAGCTCTTAAATGACCATTAGAGAGGGAGGGAGGGGAAGAGAAGGGAGAAGAACAAGAGGGGAGGGGAGGGAAAGGGAGGGGAGGGGAGGGGAGGGAATCATATCCAATACCTTAAGACCTGGGCAGACTCTCTCCATCTCACCTGTCCTAAGAGCCTTTAGCCATGTCTTGGTTGCCATGAGTAACCACAGCAAAATGCTGTACACTGGGTGCTTTAAGCAATAAACATTTATTTTTCACAGTTCTGGAGGTTGAAAAGTCTAAAGTCAAAGTTCTGGCCTATTTATTTCCCAGTGAGAGCTTTCCTCATGGTTTGCAGATAGCCAGTTCCTTACTGTGTCCTCACATGGCAGAGAGAGAGGGGTCTGGTCTCACAAGGGTACTATTCCTACCATGGGGCTCCACTCTCACAATCTCATCTAAACCCAGTTACCTCTCATTGGGGACAAGGGCTTCATCATACAAATATGGAGAAACACAAACATTCAGTTCATAAAAATCATCTGTTCTGCTTCTGCTGCCACAGTGGTCACCAGTTCCTTATGGAACCACATGACTCCACACAGGTATAACACAACAGCATTTCATGCCATGCTCACACTGGACACAACCTGTCTCCTATCTTAGTCCTTCCCTGTTACCCGTGAGGCATAAAAAGTCCCAAAACTCACTCAGTACACGTAGGTGCAACCCAATAGTGTGAGGAAATTAAGATGCCAAGGAAGTGAGTGCTGGTAAGTGATATTTGGGCACTGACAGGTAAATAAATTGTTCCCCATTCCTCCTTCTGAACGGAACATGCTGATTGTCAGTTGTTTCACAGCCTCTTGGAAGATGTGTCTATGAGAACAAGTAATCAGTCACACTTATCTCCAGCCCTGTCCTTGTCATGTCCTGTGTCATTCAGCTTTTCCCTCACTCATGACTGCATAGACTTCACACTTTGATAAAATAGGAGCACTAACTCTTTGCCTCACATTCTGACTTCTGGGTGGATTTGTTTCCTAGGGTAACTATAATATATACTACAAGTTAGGGGACTTAAGACAACAGAAATTTGTTACTTCACAGTTCTGGAGGCTGAAGTCCAAACTCCAAGTGTCAGATGAGCTGTGGCTCCCTCCCCTCCATATCCTCTAGGGAAGAATCCTTCCTGCCTTCTGCAGCTTCTCAAGGCCCCAGGTGTTCCTCAGCTTGCAACTGCATCTCTCTCATCTCTGCCTCCATCTTCACGGGGCCTTCTTACCTGTGTGTTTTCTAACCTCTTCCCCCAATGCCTATCTGTCACAATGTCCAAATTTCCCCTTTTTATAAGGAAAGACCCCCAAGCCATATGGGATTAGGGTCTACCCTAATGACCTCATTTTAACTTGACTACCTCTGTAACGACCCTGTATCCAAATGACATCACATCCTGAGTTACTGTGGATTAGGACCTTAACACATCTTTTTGGTGAGACACAATTTAACCCATATCATTAGGGAACTATGGCTAAGACATATAACAAAATAGTAATAAAATAACCAAAATGATAAGTTAAATTGAAGGGTCTAATAGCAAATTAGACCAAGCTAAAGATGGGTTGGAAGAATGGTATTCAGAAGATGGGTATTCAGAATAAAGCACAGGAAAAGAAGAATAGGGAGGGAAACCCAGTTGAGATGCTAAAACAAATAGAATATAAAAAAGAAGGTAGATATATGTAGACCTTCATATTTGTTAAGAAAATACATATGTGCTTTTTTTTTCCTTTCCTCGTTTTTTTAATCATTAAATCATAGCTGTGTACATTAATGCGCTCATGGGGCACCATACACTGGTTTTATACACATTTTGACACATTTAAAAAAAAAAAAAAAAGAAAATACACATGTGAAGGGGAAAAACAATAATTGAACAATATATATTAATGGGACAGAATAATAATGGGAGAAATAACACCCTAGAATTTATCTAAAATTCTAAAAGTACTAACAGGGATTAAGCACAGATTTAAGAAACTTTGAAAACCCAACCACAAAAAGTAAAAGAAATGCGTACCTAGATACATCATGGTGGAACTGCAGAAAACTAAAAGAAAAGAGAAAATATCAAAAACAGATTTTAAAAGATATGACTTTCACAAAAATCATCATTCGACCTTTCAGTGTTTCCCACACTAAATTAGCAATTTCTCTCAGGAGGAGAAGCAGCTCAAAATCATTTGTCACCCCTGCCAAATTTGAGGCCAGAATTTTTTCAGTATATTATTACATTCTTAATACCTTCAAGTAGATTATTTATCTACCTTTTCTTCCTGTCTTCAAAAGGGTGATGTTCCAAATTACTTGGGTTTCTGGTTTACCAGATGCAAAAGTTTAAATTAATTTTAATGTTATAATGTCTATAGGATGTCAGTCCCTATAAAAGCATTTCAAACCCAAATTACTTTACAAATTAATTCTACCTTACCTTCAAATAAAGATCAATTTCATGTTAGTCAAAATATTCCAAGACAAAAAATAAAGTTAAAAATTTTCTCAGTTCAATTTGTGATACTAACGTATTCTTGATACACATATCAACCCTTTTCTCGGTTATGACAAAAAAGAAATGAACAATTTTTATTTCTCAAAAAAGAGGCAATAAATAAGTAAAGTATTACAACACTAAATGAAATATGTATTAAAGTCATACACTATGATCAAGTAGTTTTTATTCTGGGAAAACAAGGATGTGACAGTATTAAGCAAAGAATGGATAGAATTAATTAAAACAACAAATTAGATAACTAAAAACTAAATTTAAGTGGAGAGAAACTCCCTAACTTTGATAAACAACAAAATATGACAACAAACAACTGCTTAATCAATAAAATACTAAAGCTATGTCTATAAATATCAAGAAGAAAAGGATGCCTGAGTAAGATCACTGCTCCTCAATATTTTCTGGGAGGTGGTAGGCAAAATACATAACATAAAAATTAATAAGAAGCAAAAATTTGCTTCTGGATTCACACAGCAAAACTATACCCTGCTTTGAGGCACAATTGATCTCACCAGAGATAAGGGACAAACAAAAACTATAACCTGAAGCCTGAGCATCAGGCAACCAGGAGGGACAAGCTAGCCCTGGGAATAGAGAGTAGCAGTGCCCCAGGGTTTGTGCCATTGGAGAAGAGGAATCAAGCCTGGAAATCAATTCTAACATTACATTAGACCTTCAGCAGGAGTTTAAGGGATACCTACTTGGTACCATCCCTTAGCAAATTGTAAAAGATGAAGCCAAGCATCTCTAGTGGATATCATCCCCAATTCAGCCTGGAGGACTGAGTAAGAGCAAGCAATGAGCTCAGAGTCCAAAATGACCAACACATGAAGTAAAGCAGAATGGGAGAGAAAATCACACATATCACCGACACATTCGGTTTCCCATGTGTATTGGTGTTGTTATATCTGCATATAGAAAATACGTTTAAGTCATCAAGATGACAGAATAGGAGATATCAGTCTTCATTCCCCCACAGCAAAACAAATATAGCTATCCACAAACTACAATGGCCCAGAGAGAGCTCAAGTGCCAGTTAAAGAATCTGCAGCAACATAGTAGAGCAAAAAGATCAAGACCATCCATATAGGAAGGATTGCTAGTGAGTTTGACAGGCTGAGATGCCAGAAGATAGCTAGGAAATAAGAAGAAAGGCAAAGCTATTGGTGTCATCCACATGCAAAACCAAGGATGTATATCACCACCAGAAGCAGAAACAAGCATGGTCTCCAATGGCCTAATCCACAGAGGACAATGACATCTCTTGCCACTGAGGTAACCAAGAGCCATTCCGTTCCATAACCCAAGAGAGAGAGACATAGCTTCACACCAACCCTCTTCCCAAGAAGAAGCCACTGCTGAGTTCTTTTGAGAAAAAAGTGACCACCTCTCCCAACCCCTTGTGAGCTCTGACTTTGGAGCGTCAGTCACTCCACAGATGCTCACACTCTAGACCCAGACTTTGAGGCTTCTCTGGGCCCACCCATGTCTCAGACCCCACATCCATAGACATAACAAGACAGTTTTCATTCCAGGCCCTGGAGCTAAGCTTTTGCTATATGTACCCATGTTCCAGGCATCAGCTCAGCCACCATAAAGTGCTTGGCCCCAACCCAACCCCACAGCCACTCTAATTCTGCACATGCCTGTGCTTCCATCCTTGGCCCCCAGCATCTCCACCTCACAAACTATTTACCAATCCAGCAGCAGGGATGCCTGCACCCCAGGCATCAGTGCGCATACCACTCCAGATCCCAGAGCCATACTCATTCTTTGCATGCCCATAGTTCAGGATTCAGGCTTCAGGTCCATGGCTGTTCCATGGATGCCACTTATCAGACACAAGTTTCACCCTGACTATAAATGGGTTAGCAAGCCAGACCCAGTGATAAGACAGATTGTCAGACCCACCACTTCCTCAGTGGGAGAAAAAGAGATCAGAAAGACCTTAGCAGTCATTGCCACCAAAGACCACAACAAAACTCACTGCCACTATGGGCATCCACATTGTTGGCCAATGAGGATCCTTAATATGGTTTTTAACACTTACCTCAGCTGACAGAGCATCACAGAGACTATACAGCTGTGTTCTCACTGGTGCCAGAACTGCTGCACATCACCAGTAAGTGCCCTAGCAACCTTCTGTAGGGAGAGGTGTTCCCACAAAAAAAAAAAAAAAAAAAACTCCTCTATAAAGGCTGCAAGAAGTGACTGTTCCATCAAATGTGTAGATGTCAACAAAAAACATGCAAAACCAAGGAGATACATTACCACCAAAACAACACGATAATTTCTCAGCAGCTTACCACAAACTATTGAAAGTATTTGACAAAGAATTCAAAATTTCAAATAACTGTATTAAGGAACCTCAGCAAACTACAAAACTACACAGAGAAATAATTCAATAAAATCAGGAAAACAATAAATTACAAAAATGAAAAAATTAATAAATAAATTGAAACTATATTTTCAATTTTTGTAAGTGGTGAGAGCTGCAGGTCTAGTTTCAGTCTTCCATGCCTGTGGATCATCAGTGCTCCCAGGACCATTTACTAATTAGTAAGTCTTGTTCTCAGGGCCTGCTTTTGCTTGGTTTATCAAAGAGCAGTTGGCAATATGTGGCTGGGTTCATCCCCAGGTTCTGTATTGTATTCCTTAGATCTATATCTCTATTGTTGTGCCAGTATCATGCTTTTTTTGATCCCAATAGACTACAAGTATAACCTGAAGTCTGGTAATGTGATGCCTCCAGATTTGTTTTATTTCTTAGAATTGCATTGGCTACTCAGGGTTTTTTTCAAGTTCCTCAAAGTACTATTTTTTCAAGTTCTACAAAGTATGACTTAATAATCTGATGATTAAATATGTAAATCACTTTGGGTAGTGTGGACATTTTAACAATGTTCATTTTTCCCAGCCATGAGCATGGTATCTTGCATTTTTTAACAACTACTCTTTCTTTTCTCAGGGCACTGTAATTCTCTCTGTAAACATTCTTCACACTGGATAAAAGATTTAAATTAAAGACATGAAATGACAAAAATTCTAGAAGAAAGTGTGGGAAAAACTCTTAACAACATTGGCCTGGGGAATGATTTTTATGAGGAAGACCCCCTTGGCAATTACAACAACACCAAAAATAAATGAATGGGACATGCTCAAACTAAAAAGCTTCTGCACAGCTAAGGATATAACAACTAGCTTGACAGACAACCTTCAGAACGGGAGAAGATATTCTCATGCTACAAATCTGACAAAGAATTGGTAATTAGAACTTACAAAGTACTCAAACTAATCAACCTGAAAAGAGCAAACAATCCACTCATAAGTGGACAAGAGACATGAAAATAACTTTCTCTGAAGAGGGCTGAATGGCCAA
Source organism: Loris lydekkerianus (assembly GCA_963574355.1). Classification (NCBI taxonomy): domain Eukaryota; kingdom Metazoa; phylum Chordata; class Mammalia; order Primates; family Lorisidae; genus Loris; species Loris lydekkerianus. Next base: position 21,575 of record CAUYPK010075268.1, read on the forward strand.
CAAACACATGAAAAAAAAATGCTCATTTTCCCTAATCATCAGAGAAATGCAAATCAAAACCACCCTGAGATATCACCTAACCCCAGTTAGAATAGCCCACACCACAAAGTCCCAAAGTTGTAGATGCTGGCACAGATGTGGAGAGAAAGGAACACTTTTACACTGCTAGTGGTATTGCAAACTAATACAGTCTGTATGGAAAGAAGTATGGAGAATCCTCAAAGAGCTAAAAGTAAACCTTCCATTTGATCCTGTAATCCCATTAATAGGTATCTATCCAGAAGAAAAAAATTATTTTATCATAAGTATATTACACTAGATTGGTTTATTATAGCTCAATCTAGAATTGCCAAGATGTGGAATCAACCTAAGTGCCCATCAACCCATGAGTGGATTATTAAACTGTGGTATGTGTATACCATGGAATACTATTCAGCCATAAAAAGATGGGGACTTTACATATTTTGTATTTACCTGGATGGAGTTGAAGAATGTTCTTCTTAGTAAAGTATCACAAGAATGGAAAAGCAAATATCCAATGTTCACAATACTAATATAAAACCAGTAGATAAACAACTACACCCCCAGATGAGAGAAAAGCACATTTAAATTCAAGTGGCAGGGGCAGGAGGAAGTAGGGAAAGAAGAGAGGAGAGGAGGGGAGATTGGTAAGCCCTCACATAATAGGCATAGTGCAAGGGTATACAGCACACCCCCTTTGTGAAGAGCTCAACCACAACTTGAGCATTACCTAACAAATGCAAACAATGTAACCTAATCATTTGTACCTTCATGGTAAGCTGAAATTTAAAAAAAAAAAAAAAAAAAAAAAAAAAACTACATTTTCAAAAACAAAAGAAGTTTTGGAGCTGAAGAATGCAATGAATAAAACTAGAAATGCAATAGAGAGCATCAGAAACAGAACTGATCAAGTAGAAAAAACAATCTGTGAAATTAAAGACAGGTTATTTGAAAATATACAGTCAGAGAGAGAGAAAGAAAAAAAGAATGAAAAGGAATAAAGAAAGCTTATGGGGAAACATAAAATAAGCAAGCATTGGAGTTATAGAAGTTGAAGAAGGAGAAGAGAGAGAAAAGGGGAAAGATAAATTAGATAAATTAGCAGAAAATAGCAGTAAATCAAAACCTAGGGAAAGATATAGATATCCAGGTACAGGAATGTTAAAAGTTTCAAATCAGACTCAATCCAAAGAAGACTACTCCCAAGACATCTTACACCCAAATTATCAAAAGTCAAAGACAAAGGGAAGACTCTGAAAGCAATAAGAGAAATAAGCAAGTCAAAGTTGAAGAAGTTCCAGTAAGGCTAACAGTGGATTTTTCCAGCAGACACCTCATAGGCCAGGAGAGACTGGGATGATATATTCAAAGTGCTGAAGAAAAAAATAATAATAATCAAAAACCCTTTACCTAGCAATGTTGTTCTTAAGAATAAAAGAGGCCAGGTATGCTGGCTCACATCTGTAATCCTAGCACTCTGGGAGACCAAAGCAGGTAGTTTGTTTGAGCTCAGGAGTTCAAGACCAGCCTGAGCAGGAGTTAAGACCCTGTCTCTCTTAATAACAGTAAAACTATCTGGGTGTGGTTGTGACACCTGTAGTCCCAGCTACTCAGGAAGCTGAGGCAAAAGGATCACTTGAGCCCCAGAGTTTGAGGATACTGTGAGCTGCGATGTCACACACTCCACCCAGAATGACAAAGTGAGACTCTGTCTAAAAAAAAAAAAAAGAAAGAAAGAAAAGAAAAAGGAAGGAAAAAAAGAAATACAAGAGAAGGAAAAACTTTCCAAGACAAACTAAACCTAAGGGAGTTAGTTATCCATCGCCACTAGACATGTCTTACAAGAAATGCTAAAGGAAGTTATTCCAGATTAACAAAAAGGATCCTCATTAGTAATACAAAAACATATGAAAATATAAGCCTCACTGGTATAAAGTAAGCACACAGTCAAAGATGTGGTATATAAATAATTTATTTTGTTGGTATAAAAGTTAGAAGACAACACTATTAAAAATAACAGTTACTATTTATGTAATTCACTAAGGGATCTAAATACAAAAATATGTAAATTGTGACAGCAATAACATAAATTTGGGAGAACGGAATAAAAATGTAGAGCTATTTTATGCAGTCAAAGTTAAGTTGTTATTAGATTAAAATAAATAGCCTGTTATAACTATAAGATGTTTTATGTAAGCTTCCTGGTAACCATAAAGTGAAAACCTATAATAAATACAAAAAAGAGAAAGAGAATGGAATCAAAGCATACCACTACAAAAAATCATCAAATCGCTAAGAAAAACAGCAAGAGAAGAAAAAAAGGAACAAAGGACCTACAAAATAACCATAAAAACAATTAACAAAATGGCAGTAGTAAGTCCTAACTAATCAATAATCTCCTTGAGTGTAAATGGATTAAATTCTTCAATCAAAAGACAGAGAATGCCTGAGTGGACCCGTGTGATGAAAATGTGTCAAACAGTCTATAAAACCAGTGGATGGTGCCCCATGATCATATTAATGTACACAGCTATGATTTAATAATAAAAAAAGAAGACACATTAAAAAAAAAAAAAAAAAGAAGAAGAAAGCAAATAAATAAACCAAGACCTGGCTACCAAGTGGCAAATGGTAACCTAAAGGCAAGCTGGCTTTAGGTGGCTCACTCCATCACCAGAAAAATTAAAACAAATATACAGGGCCAAGAATTTTAATGACAACAACCCAGAACTCAAGTAAAATGAGACAATTCCCAGGGCCACACAGAAGTGAAAAAACTATAAGAAGATTGAAGGAAAATCAGATATCCATATCCAAGATGCCCCAGCTTTCACATTCTTCCCAATATCAAGGACACAGAATATCTCCCCTTAGTTTGTAGTTTTGACACTGGAAGAAGTGTAATCAAGATGGTCAGTTTTCCTACCTTCCTGGGTTCCCTGGCAAATGACCTATTCTTTTCTTAACCTGTGGGAAGCATCGTAATTGCTTGAAGGAAGAAATAATCATGAGGACAAGCAGACACAAAAGAAAGAGGCAACACTACCATGCCCAGCCTTGAAGACTCTACTCTGTCACTCAGCCAAAGGGGACATCAAATTGGGGTGGCTGTCCAGCAGCACCACACTGTAGAATGTACATTATACAGGTTCCCTAGATATGAACCCCTACACAGCCTTCCCATACTGCCAGGATAATCTCTTTAGAACCTCACCCATTTTGGACAAGTAGCACTTCAACCAATTACTAGACCCAGACAAACATGGGCTTAAGGCATCACCTACTGCCATAAAGGAGGCAGTAACCTAGCATTAAAGATTCACTAAGCAAATACATTCAGTTAAAGCCAAAACAAGCTGGACAGAGAAAACTGGAATAAATATTTCTTCAGTGAAGAAATACTGATATATGACCACAAGAAACAACCATGGCATTCCCAAAAGGACAAAGCAAAACTCCTGTGACTGACCCTAATGAGTCAGTGTTGTTGAACAAATATTGAGCTCTCTGACCAAGCATTCAAAACAGAAGTTCTAAGGAAACTCAGTGATTTCCAAGATAATACAGAAAAGCATTTCAGAAATTTATCAGAGATTTAACAAAGAGATTGAAATAATAACAAAAAATCAAACAGAAACCTTGGAACTGAGAAATACATTTGCTCAACTGAAGAACCCTATAGAGGCTCTCAACAGCAGAATTAGTCAAACAGAGAAAAGAATCAGTGTGCTTGAAGATCAACTATTTGAAAATATACAGTCAGAGGAGAAAAAAGAAAAAAAGAATGAAAGGGAATAAAGACTGCCTATAAGATATAGCAAGTTACCTCAAAAGACAAAATCTAAGAATTATAGTTATTCAAGAGGGATCTGAGCAAAAGCAAGGGATAAAAAGCTTATTCAAAGAAATAATAACATACAACTTTCTAAAACTTGAGAAAAACACTAATAACCAGGTACAGGAAGGTCTTAGAACACTTCAACCCAAATAATACTACTCTAAGGCATATACTAATCAAACTCTCAAAAGTCAAGGACAAAGAGAGGATTCTAAAAAGCAACAAGAGAAAAGAAACAAATAACACATAATAGATTTCCAATTTGTCTGGTAACAGACTTCACAATGGAAACTACACAGGCCAGCACAGAGTGGAATGATATTTTCCAAGCTCAAAGAAAAATAACCGCCATTCAATAATATTTTATCCCACAAGATTATGACTCAGATTTGAAGAAAGGATAAAGTCTTTCATACATAAAAGCTGAAAAGAATCCACCACCACCTGACCCATCTTGCAAGAACTAGTAAAGAGTTTTCTTCAATCCAAAAGAAAAAAAACACTAATGTGCAAAAGAAAACTTTCCATGATATAAAACCCACTGGTAAAATCAAACACATGGACAAACCAGAATACTCTATACTGCATTTGTGGTGTGTAATTCATTCACAACTCTAGTATAAAGCCTAAAAGACAAATCTATAAAACGAATAATAGCTATAGCAACCTGTTAAGAGGCAATATAAAAAAATACATAAATTGAAACAATTAAAAGCCAAACTATGGGGTCAATGAAGACAAAATGTAGAAGTTAATGTGTTTTTGCCCTTGTTTGGTTCTATTCTTTTATCTGTGATCTAAGATAAGTTGTCATCCCTTTAAAATAACTTGTTATAGCTTTAAGATGTTTTTCATAAGTCTCATGGTAACCACATTGTAAAAATCTATAATAAATTCACTAAAAATAAAAAGCAACAAATTAAAACATGCTACCAGAGATAATCACTTGCCCACAAAGGAAGACCATAAGAAAAGAAGAACAGAGTCTCAAAACAACCAGAAACAAGTATAAAGAGACAGCAGTAATTCTTTTTTACCAGTAAGAACTCTGGATATAAGTGGTCTCAATTCTCCATTAAAAAGTATACAGTGAAAAAAAAAGTATACAGTGAATGAATGGATAATGAAATAAGACATAACTATATTTTATTTCTTCAAGAAACTCACTTCACCTATAAAAACACACATTGAAAGTGAAGGAATCAAAAAAGATAATCCATGCAACTGAAAGCAACACAGGAACAGGAGTAGCTATGCTTACATGATAAAAAAACAAACTACAAATTAAAGTCTCTAAGAAAAGATACAGAAAGTAACTATATAATGATGAAGTAGATAATTTGGGGAAAAGATATAGCAACTGTAAATATCTATGCTACTAACAACAGAACTCCCAAGCATGCAATCAGAATTGAGTTTGCAAATGCATCCTAGAAAAAAATGCTACATATTTCACTGATGAATATCACTATGGTCATCTTTGAGAAGCTATGCACATATGCCAGTACCTAGTCTACACTTCAGGGCAATTTTGGAACTCTTTTTCTGGAATAGCCATCAGAGCTATTGTCTGTCATAGGAGGTCTGACAATGAAGTTCACAAACTCATCCTAGTCAAAGTGCTTCTTGCTGAATATCCACCACAGTCTCTGGATGACCAACACAGGGAGAATGAGCATGGTCTCCAGTGGCCTAATTCACAGAGCATGCCAACATCTTTTCATTGAGGTAACTAAGAGCCATTCCAAGTATCAGGCAAGATGACTATGAAAATCTCCATGAACACAAACTAGAAAATCTACAGGAAATAGGTAAATCTTTGGAAATACATAACATCCCATGCTTGCATCAGGAAGAAGTAGAAATCCTTAACAGACCAATAATGAGTAATGAGATTGAAACAGTAAGAAAACAAAATCTATCTCTCAACCAATACTTAAAAAGCTCAGGATCAAATAGATTCACAGTCAAATTCTACAAGACCTACAAAGAAGAACTGACACCTATTCTACCTTCCTATCACAACAAAAGGAGTGAATCCTCCCTTAACTCATTCCATGAAGCCAGTATCACGCTGATACCAAATCCAGGAAAGGACACAACAAAATAAAAAACTACAGACCAATATTCCCCACGCATGTAGAAGCAGAAGCAGAAGTCCTCAACAAAATACTAGCAAACTTAATCCAACCGCACATCAGAAGATAATTCACAGTCTACAACCACACCACCCTGAATGCACCAATCTCATCTGATAAATGGATTTCACCCCAGGGATGCAAGCATGGTTCAACATATACAAATAAATAAATGGTTCAACATACAAAAATAAATAAATGTGATTCACCACAAAAACACAATTAAAAACAAAAACCATACAATTTTAGATGCAGAATAGATGGAGAAAAAAACATTCAATAAAATTAAGCACTCCTTCATGAGTTAAAAAAAAAAATCCTAAACAAACTACACATAGGAAGACCATACCTCAATATAGTAAAAGCCATATATGATGAACTCACAGCCAACATTAAGAAAATTGGTATAGAAGGGACATTTCTTAAACTGAATTACTCAGTTCTTATATCAACTACATTATTCAATCACATAATAATTTGTCAGTTATTCAACTAACAACCAAGACCAGTTCTTTCAAATCTCTGTATTTCCAACTTTTTTTTGTGTACTGCAAACCCTTCTCCTATCCCACTGTCCACCCCATATCTCTACTTTGGGGACAGATATTTTGAACTCACAATGGCCCCTGAAGTCCTAATTCTCTGAAGACAGGCTTCTCCTCCTCCAATAGTAACTTACACTATTACTGTTGCCAACCCAGGGACCCAAGATAAACCTGATCCTCAGGATCAACACCCTCTCTCATCACCAGGCATGTCCATCCTGTCACCTTTGTCATCTGAGTTATCTCTTACACACCTCCCCTTCCCTACTTCCTTAAGCCAAGCCAAATAACCTCCCTCCTGAATTACATATAATAATGTCTTAACTCTTCCCACTGACTCACTGCCAGCATGAGGTTATCTACTCTGTTCGCCCATAAGGTTGCACAGCAAGTACTTCTCCTGTCTTTAGGGACAATGCCTGTCTTAGTTCCCTCTATCTCTCCTCCAGTGTCTCTCCTAACACTTAACCCAAAGAGGCAATCAGTGACCACATGAACGAATGTAGGCATGGATGAGACAGCTGGCACTCTCAGAATCAGATTCTGCTGCCCACCAGAAACCCAAATTAATGTCGACCTAAACATTTGTCTCTGGAGAAGACATGGTGACCAGAGGTTGACATCCAAGAGCAAACCATCATTCTACACATTCACCTGTGTCTATATCTATATATTTTTACTCATGCTGGGCAGATGGAGCTGTTTCATGAAAAAATGTATATGATCATGGACATGTGTTTTCGGGGGGGAGGGGGGGAGTACAAGGTACAGCTCTTTCAGATACCTGGAAAAACATAATGAACAAGTACAATATCACCATCGAGTTCTCTGTGGCCTGGGGAGAGGTTGACATGCAGGGAAAAGGTCCCCTGCCCTAACATCCAGACCAAATCCCAGCATTCCTAAACAAAGCCACCTTCCACAATCACACACATAGGTCCCACTGGGGAAATCCGCATGGGCTCAAAATAATGTTATGGGAAAGAGACTTTTCTGTTATCCATATGCACAGTCACGTCCATTCACATATAAAAGTTTAAAAGTTTGCACTACCAGTGAATGACAGTAACATTTTTCCTTTCTCATGTGGGCTTCTGTCACAACGGGAAAACCTTAACCTCCAGAGGTTAGCAAATGACAAAGATTGTTAAATAGGGACATTCCGAGCAATCTCAGGCCTGCTTTCCAGACCTCTTGCGCAATGCCAACACATATCAGTGAAAATTTCCCAAGGGACAGTTCTGGAACCAGACTACAGGTGCTTGAATCCAGGCTGAACCATTTTCCAGTTGTGTGACCAAAAACACTCCCTTTGTCTCTCCCTGCCTCCGTTTCTCACATTTAAATTAAAATATTAATAACCCTGTGTCAACTTGGGGCTATCCTGATGAATAAAATAGTACTTCTTATCACAATGACTGGCATAACCTGAAGGCTCAATAAATGTTAGTGATACAAATTATGTTACAATCATAATATATTAGCATTTGCATTAATTTCACACTCCTCCCTCAGTCTCCAAAAGGTATTTCCCACCCTACCAGTTCTCTTCAGTACCAAGCAGAGTGGTTCTCAAACTTCAGCATTGTGAACTAAAATGAAATCTTACGCACCCATCTAGCGGACTGAATAGACCGCCTCTTGGTCAAGGAAACCCCAGAAAAACTCTGAAGCTAAGTTGCTGGTGTTAAGAAGGGAGGTCAGACAGGCCTTGTCACACCCCTTTCCCTTCTTGGTGATATGCCCTGTAACTCACTAACAGGCCTAAGGCCATATAAAACAAAGCTTTCACACCTGCAGGCTCTCATTCACTTAACAGATCACTTAATTCTATGTCCATCCGGTGGCTTGCCTTTGATTAACAGACTTCCTTAAAACATTTCAAGCCTTTGGACAAACCTTCATTTCTTTAACCAAATTACAATCAAAGAATCTGTAAATCCACCTGTAACCGGTAACCTCCTGCTTTAAAATGTCTTGCCTTTTAGGGCCAAGCCAAGGTACACCATCCATATATTGATTTATGACTTTATGTGTAATCCCTGTCTCCCTAAAATGTATAAAACCGAACTGTAACCCAACCACGGTGAGACCACTTACTTGCTCAAGGATTCTTGTGCATGGCTCTCTGGGTCATGGCCACATATATTCAGCTCAGAATAAATCTCTGTAAATTATTTTACAGAGTTTGGGTTCTTTTCTATTAACAGCATATACCAGAGCCGTCTGGAGGGCTTCCTAAAACACAGATTGCTGTGCTCCAAGTGCAGACCACCTGATGTAAGGGGCTTGGAGTAGAGCCTAAGAATGTGTATTTTTTGAGAAGTTAATTTCAGGTATGTGGGCTGGAAAGGCACATTGATAAACACTGAGTCCAAACCACCTGCGCTGCCTGGAATGCCTTTCCAAGACTCCTTCATGACTGAGCAACTCCACCGGCAACTCCAAACTCAGCTCAAGCATCAGAACCTTCCAGAGCCCCCATGACTTCTCTATGCAAGATCCTACTACAATGTACCTTGATCAATGAAATCAGATCCCTTAAACTAGGAGCTTCTGACAATGAAGGCCCTTACCTTATTCAGGGCCTGAGACATTCGAAAACCCTAAATAAATGGTGAGAGAGAGCAAGCTGAGATAGCTAATGGCCAAAGGCATCTGCAAAGACCCAACAAACCTAGAAGGTCTGGAAGAGCAGCTCTCAGAACTGCTAGGGAGACATGGGCGTCCACAGTCCCTGATGAGCGAGAGCCTTGCCACCGCATTCAGCAGTTTCTTTTCTGCTCAAAGTACCGTGAATCCTTTGCCTCCAACCACAGCTGTCCCTCTCACTCTTTGAGGGTAATGAAGCTCAAAGCTTCAGGTCTTACACCACAGATGCTAAGCGTTTTCAGGGAGAAAGGAAACCAGGCTGCAATTGGTAAGTGTGTTTACATTAGATTAGCATTTCTGGTAAATTGCCCAATAAGGTCTCAGCAGAAAGAGGCAGAAATCTCCAGAAATTGTTTTCTCTTTTTCTCATTTTAAATAAATATTCTCTTTCATACCTAACTTGGATGAATTTCTTCAAGTGGGTCCCCAAATTGTTTACCTTTCAGGCTACACAAAACCTGGGTGTGCCCCCGTTTCTCACCCCTATACATTCTGCTCCTTTACCCATCTCAACACCTTAACCAAGGCAGGCCCACATTTATAAACACCTCCTTGGAAGTATGTAAATGCTCCTTAAGAGTTCAAGGTGTGTTATCAATTTCACTGCCAAATGAACATGGAGAAAAAAATGTGCCAGGCATGATCCAGGCACAACATTCTACCTGATCCTCCCAACACAAGCAAAGCCTTTCCTCAACAGTTAACCAGCAACATTCCAAACTAATTTAAACATGAGCCCTTCAATTTTTGTGTATAATTACCAATAACTATGAGGTTTTAAGAAAGCAAGTGTTCTCCATGCAGGAAATATTTTAAATTCAAAGGACAATTTTTACTATCATTCTATACAGTATAATTTTAATTTGAAAATTCCTTTAATAGTACACATGCACTTAAAAGAATTGCCAGTTGCATTGTTATGGATATCATTTACTCCAAAGTCAAATAAGGAACTTTAATATTCCTTGCCAAATCAGCACACTGTGGTACTTTATACTTCCAGAAATAGACATAAGGAAAAATGAAATTTTTAAAAATGAAGATCATATATTCAGGTATGAAAACCAATTTTTAAACAAAGTCCTAGGAGAGGAGAGGCTTCTGTTCTCCTCACAAAGGAAATAAATACACATAAAGATTTACTAACTGGCTCCTCTTGGATATACTATTAGGCCTTTCAAAATGGTAGGGAACACATGTAATAAAATGTATCTTTTAAAAATAGCTGTTCATCCAGCTTGTCCCAGGTAAGTCATAGTTTAACCACATAAGTGCAATGAATACAGTGCTCATTTCTGTTCCTGAGGACTACTTTAACCATCCTTAATCCTTAGGAGACAGTCTATAAATAGAAATTTGAATTCTCATTTCTATTAAATCTGCGGGATTCATACTTTCCATCCTCGCAGCAGCATGTAAAAAGCATATGCACTCAAAAATATGCCCAATTTCTAGGCTCATCACTTACCTTGTACAAATTACTGGATTCCTTGCTGCCTCAGTTTCTCATCTGTATAGGGGACTAATATCTGCCTTGCATATTTTATGTACCAGATACCATGTTTAGCACAGTACTTGGGACATATTTGATTTTTAATAACCTTAATTCTAAAGATGGTTTTGCAAGTTCATAGCTCTTTGGAAGAAAGATTGGGCTCCTGGCAGGTTCTTATTTAATTTTTAAAAATTACATTTTTCTTGCACTGAAATGCTTATTACCTGCAATAAAAGTAGAGCCGCTAAGGAAAAACACAGTGTCAAACTTGCTCAAACACACACCTGTGAGCAATAAACGTCCTAAATTCCCGTTCTTATCAACACCTATGCTACGGAACAGCACACCAGCTGGGCTCTCAGAGAGGTCTGTCTCTAACAGGCTTACAACAAATAATCTGTTGAATTCAAATGCTGCTGACACAAGCAGAAACAATGAAAGCTAATGGAATCATAATCCATAGAAACCTCTCAATAAACAATGAGTGAATTCTGTCTGTCCAGAGAAGCTCGTATTCTAAAGTCCCAGGATTCACTGAGAAGCCGTTTGGTAGACCGAGTGTTCAGACCAACATAACTTAATGACTTTACCTCTTTCATGTTTACATGGATGGAGCTGGAACATATTCTCCTTAGCAAAGTTCCCTCATTTGTAAAATAGGACCAATAACGCCACCTGCTCCGTGGAGTTGCTGTAAGAAATAAACAAGATAACTTCATATGTCACTATACCTGGTATATGGTAGATGCTTAATATATAAAATATTTTTAAAAATATATCCTTAATAAATATTTATTAATAGGTCGACCAAGAGGGACGTGGGGACACCTACTGAAGTTTAGGAATGGAGTTCTAAAGCACCATCTTCTATGGCTGAGGACCCTCCCTGAGAACAAACCAGCCTCTCCTTTCCTTTGGATGCCTGCAGTACTTCTGTCATCTTTATGGCATGTCTTTAACTCTGTCATTAGATTTACTGGTTGTTATGTCTCTCTGTCCTGCCAAGCTCCACTAGTCCTGACACATACTGTGTCAGGTCCAGCCTCTTGGTGGACTGTCATCCTATTCTTTGGTTCCTAGCTTGGAAGAATCACAAGCAGGGCTGGTACAAAAGAGTGATCACACACAGGAAGCAATTCCACATAACAGCTTTTATTGCAGAAAAGAAACGAGCTGTACAAAGTGAAAGTACGTTCCACAGAGAGGAATGGGTCAGTCTCCAGGAACAGAGAAAGACATTAAGGACACCCAGACGGTTTCCTTTTATTGGCCTTATGTGTGTGTATATGTTGGGGGGAGTGCTTACAGGAAGTGTGGGGTGCTACAGGTGTTTTGTGTTTTCCTGCAGTCCTTTACTCTCTTTGGCACCCAGCTTCTCCGCCTCCAGGAACTGCCCTACTGGTCTGTATCTCCCACCTGCAGGTTTGGTCCCTGCCGCACACCCTTACCCTCAGTTACTATCATCAGATGCAGCATACGGTAAGTGCTCAATTATGTTTGTTGAAGGAATGATTGACTCAGTATTCCCAGGAAATTATTCTCTGCTTCATCTCAGTTCTCCTTCCCTGCTATCAGATAGATGAGAAAATTACTTTGCTGCTTTATTGATTACTTTTCTCATTTATTCACAAAACTTGGTACACACTAGGTGCTTAGTAAATATTTGTTAAATGAATGAACTAACATCAATCAATTATGATAAATCATCAAACTAGCACAGTGGAGGCTGTAGAGCTAGATCAGCTGCATTCACATCCTGACTGTTGCTGTGAGACACTGGGCAAGTTATATATTCTCAATGGGTCTTAATTTCCTCCTGTATAGAACGAGAACAACAGAATCTCTCATTGATATATTGTGAGAACTAAATGAGATGATACTGGCTGGCTCACGGTGAAGGCTTAACAAATGTTATCTGTATAGTGCATAAAGCCTAGTGCTCAGCACTACTGAATCTGCCACCCAACACTAAGCCAATGAAAAAGTCTCAAACTTTAGAGAGATTAGGAACAACTAGAAAGAGAATTTAAAATCAGAAATACAGATTTCTAAACTCACATTTTGTGAAACACTGCACTGGGCCCTTAACAAATCAACTTTAGAGTTGAGATTGGCTTGATGGTGAGATTCTGCATCTAAGTCTGGGACTGAGCTTTTCCTGCTTCTCATGAATTGGTTCCACTTAGCCCTAAGTTTTAGTCCCTGGTGATCTGCTACACAGCCAAGGTGTAATATTGTTGCTGTCAGCTATTTCCTCACTACTTAATGCCCCAGACAACCCACAAACTTCCATGTTCTCTCCCTGGCTAGTTCCTTCGCCTGAAATGCTCTCTTTTCAGCTTTTTCCTATTCTAATTCTTCCCATGCCATCAAGATTTAGCTCAAACTACCTCCCCTTCCTGAGCCCATCATGTGTACCTCCGAAGCCCTCCATGGCTATCAGAATTGTATGTCTCTTTCCTTCCCATTCTGAGAAAAAATAACTCCCTTCTTCCTTACTTGGCCATCTGTGCTTCCTTCAAGAGGCACTTTAAGAGTAGACGGAATGATGTTCATGGAAAATAAGGCCTTTCCAAGTTTATTTTCCAGAAGGGCATCCATCTACCCTATATTGTAAACAAGAGGATTGAAGTCACAAAGTTCATGACTCTAAGTCCATAGATATATATCATGTTGTGAATTTCTGGTATTCATGAAACTAAGGAGCCCAGGTAGTTTTTGGACTAAAAAAACTAATATAATAGTTGTTTGGCCCAAAGTTTCTGTTTAAGAAAAGAAAAATAAGGTGACAAAAACACCTAAACAAAATTCCTAAACAAAATCTGTTTTAAGAATAGTCTTAGTTAAGGTTGTAGTTCCCTGAAAGCCAGACCTAGCCTTTGTGACTAACTACATTTTTGTATCCCTGAAATACTTAGCAAAATGCTTCCTGCTAAGTAGGTCCTTGTTACATTATAACTGAACCATGGCCTGCTGATCCATGTTCCTGATTTTCTTGCCCTACTGAATAAACATGAAGGCCCGGGAAGTATTGGGATGAATTGTGCAAATAAGAGACAAAAGTGAAGGGATAAAGGTATGTGACCCTATTATGGACAGAATTGTGTTCCCCTAAAATTCATAGATTGAAGGCCTGTGGCCTAATTCCTATTGTGAGTGTATTTAGAGATAGGGCCTTCAAGAAGATAATTAAAGTAAATCAGGTCATAAGGATGGTGCTCTGATACAATGTAACTGGTGTCCCTACAAGAAAAGGGAAAAACACCAAGAATGTGTATGACAGAGAAAAGGCCATGTGAGGCTGGTGTGCTGGCTTTTGCTTGTAATCCCACCACACTGGGAGGTCGAGGCAGGAAGACAGTTTGAAATCAGGAGTTTGAGACTAGCCTGAGCTGGGTTTGGAGGTACATGCCTAGAGTCCCAAGCTACTGAGGCAGGAAAAGCACTTAAGACTAGGATTTTGAGGTTGAAGTGAGCTATGCTGATATAACTGCACTCTAACTAGGGCAACACAGCAAAAGCCTGTCTCAAAAAATAAAAAAAAAATGCTATTAGAAGGCAGTGCAGAGGAGTAATTAGGGGGTAGTTCTGTGTTTATTAACAGTATGACCTCAGGCAAGTTAACTATCCTCTTTGTCTTCCCATCATGAAATGACAATAATAATAGTTATCTATCTCATAAAGTTGTTGTGAGGATTAAATTAATGTATATGTAAAGGGAACCTACTAGGCACAAAATAAGTGTTAGTATTGATTGTCAACTACATGCCAGTCACTGATCTAAGGTCTTACATTAATTCGTTTAATCCTCACTGTCACCCTATAAAGTTGGTGCATTTTATAAAGCAGAGATTTATAACAGAAGTTTTAAGTAAAACAGAGGTTAAGTAACTTGCCCAAGGCCCTGAGGATACAGTGTGAACAAAACAGGTCTCTGTTATCATGAAAGTTTCATTAAACAAATAGAATAATTTCATGATGATGAATGCAATGACAAAATAAGATGAGGGAATGTGATAAAGTTAGGGTACACTTCTCTAATGAAGTGACATTCCCAAGACTCATTCTTTTTCCCTCTTAATCGCCTGTGTCAGCCACATTGGCTTATCTTCAATATACTTAAATAACTCTGACTCTTTTTTTTTTTAATTTTTTTTTTTATAGATAAAAATATGCACCATAGATGTGGCCCGACCGATTACCCTCCCTCCCCCTAAACCTCCCACCTCCCTTCCCCTTCCTTGGCCCTTTCCCCATAGTCTTGTGCTATAGTTGGGTTATAGCCTTCATGTGAAGGCTATAGTTTAGCTTCATAGTAGGGCTGAGTACATTGGATACTTTTTTTTCCATTCCTGGGATACTTTGCTAAGGAGAATATGTTCCAGCTCCATCCATGTAAACATGAAAGAGGTAAAGTCTCCATCTTTCTTTAAGGCTGCAT
>CAUYPK010075273.1:0-25725 GCA_963574355.1 Loris lydekkerianus
ATTGTGACTTTTGGTCTTCTGGGTATAAACCCAGAAGAGGAATTATAGGATCGAAAGGCAGGTCTATTTTTAGGTTTCTAAGTATTCTCCAAACATCCTTCCAGAAGGGACGTATTAGTGGGCATTCCCACCAGCAGTGTAGAAGTGTGCCCTTTCCTCCACATCCACGCCAACATCTCTGGGTCAGTTCCCTCTTCTTTTCTCTTTCACCCGATTTTCTGAGCGTCGACGCCTCGTGCTGTCTCTTTTTTTATGTTGGACTTGTGCCAGGCTGTGATGGGTCAGGAAAAGCAACATTGCGCGCAAAAGATATACAAGTTATAGAACAACAAGCTATAAGGAAAAGAAGAAACCAGATCAAGAACTTGGTGAGGGCAGGAAGCCTAGAATCCAGGGACAACTGCCTTCAGGTCTTGTGAAGCCCAAAGAATTTGGGGATCCCAATAAGAAAAAGAATTTAAAATTGCAAGTATGTAGTTAGGCATCAGAGTAAATATTTATTTAAATGTTGATTCAATTTTAAGTGAATATGCATTTACAATTCCTCATCCTTCCCCGCCCACCCCCATCAATCCCATAGACAGTGGTTCTCAACCTGTGGGGTCTAGATCCACAGCAACTGTATTAAAGGGCTGCGGCATTAGGAAGGTTGAGCACCACTGCCTTAGGAGGACACGTACAATGTCAGGGAAGGGAAATTGCAGTGGAAATAGCAGTCTTGGCCAATTAAAGCATATCTTATATTTGCAAATTGACAAAAGCACACACCGTAAGAACACATGGCTAAGGTTCCTCTTTGTTTTAGTCCTAAAGTATAAACTTCATTTGCTCTGAGAGTCAGGCTGCATTAGGACCCATGTAGCCAAAATACCAGAAAGTGAATCAGGTCCAGAAATCAGCCATCAATACAGAGAGTCTGAGGCAAGATCTAATATGTACAAATTTTTAAAAGTCTGGAGTAAATACTGGGTATCCATAAAGTTTGTGTGCAATTTACTATGTTAAACTGTTTTAAATTACATGCAAACTTTATGTCCACCCTGTAGTCTTCCTCCAATTTCCCCTCCTCTGTTTTCTTTTTTTATTGCCAATAGCTTAATGCTCCAGGCCTCTAAGGATTATATTTTGACAAAAGGTAACTCAAATGAAAGGAACCCTTCCCAAAGCAGTGATTTTCAGCATCAGCAATATATTAGAAGGTGCAGATTTTTGGAGGCTGGGACATTGCATCTTCTCCAGAGTCCCTCTGATTAGACTGTGGGGCCCTGAAGGTAGGAAGAGGGGGGATAATGAGGTTCTCAGCACAGAGTCATGGACAGCCTTTAGGAAGTTAGGAGCGTGGAGGAAGAAGGAGGATACGAAGAGAAGAACAAATTATATTCTTCTCCTGTTTGCTGAAGCCTGGCCCCGGCAGCACCTCACTGATGCTTCCCCCCGTCCCCCATTCACATTTATTCTGCTCTGAATCATTTGCATGGATTTTCTGAATCATAAGGTAAGATGAAAGGAAGCCTTCTTCCTTCCACACAAGAATGGTGAGAAGGGGAAGAGTTTTCTTAAGGAAAAATTCCAACTGTTCCAATTCCAATTTGTGGAATGAATTTTGTTCAAGGAAAATGTAATGAAGAGGGGAAAAAATTAACTCCTCAAAGCTAACAAGGGAAGATATGAAAACGGTATGCTTGATGAGATATCTGGTAGAACCCATAATTGTTTCTATTCATGGATTTTTTTTTATAGATCTGATATCAGACTTGGATCCTTATTTAAGACAGACATCCTTTGGCATCTGCTCTTCAGAATTGTGTTTATCAATACTCCTCTCAAGTAGCATGAACCTGTGTTCTTAGTTGGACACCATAGTGGGGCAGACCCAACTGCTGCTCCACCTTAATAGCCTGGTCCAGTATTTACAGAGAATAAGGGGTCACAAGACCAGGATCTGATCTGACTATCAAAGTCACAGTCACTCCACCAGATATCAAATTCCACACAAGCATTTAGCATGTCTTTCTTTGTGGCAATAAGACATTACTTGCAGAGGAATTCCAAATATAGGTGATCCATTAACCCATTTAAAAACAGTCTGTTTTTTTCCTGAGCAATGGAAAGATTATTATTATTATTATTAATTAGAAGATTATTTTCTTCTAATCTAAATATAGACACAAATGAGAACTGAAACCACAGAGCTGAGAACAATACTACGGTTGAGTATTTTATTTTATTTATTTACTTATTCATTTATTTTGAGACAGAGTCTCACTCTGTTGCCCAGCAACCTCAAACTCTTGAGCTCAAGTGATCCCCTTGCTTCAGCCTCCCAAGTAGCTGGGATTACAGGTGCCTGCCACACCACCAGCTATTTTTAGAGATGAGGTCTCACTCCTGATCAGGCTGGTCTAGAACTCCTGAGCTCAAGCCCAGAGTGCTAGGGTAATAGGCATGAATCACCTCACCCCACCTGGTTAAGTATTTCAATGATACTGTTAGCAGGAAGAAGCAATAGGAGTGCTCAGTGAGGCGTGCAGGGGGAGCGTGTGGGAGAGTGTCAGAGAGTCAGAGAAGCAGCCAGGTCTCAAAGTCAAGGGCACCATTTGACTTTAATCGTGTTCTAGAAACTCTGGTTGACTTCTAAATAAGATCTTTTTTATTTTGGAAGAAAATCACTCTTGTTCCTTTAGAAAACAATAGTTTTTATAAATTAGTTAAGTCCAATAATCAGTCTCTGAATAATATCCAAATTTAAGGTACTTGAGTGGCTTATGAGAACACACATGTGGAGAGCATATTAGAATAGAAGATCTAAATCCTAGGCTGAGGCTCACTTAGGGCTCGGCCAGTGGATTGAAGTCCATGCATTCTGGCAGATGACCAAAGATTAGCTCTGGATGTATCCTTGAAATGAGCTTGAAATCAGAGCAAGGGAAGAACATATTTATCTTTTCATTTATTGCCTTTTATTAAATACCTCCAAATCATCAAGAATGTCATAATTATTTGAAATCTGTGTGTGTGCACTCCAGTCTTCTATGAGGGCTTCTGTTCTGTTCTGTTGAAGTAGAGCTCCACCTTTATGACCTAATGTGACCTTCACTACCTCCTTAAAGACCCGTCTCTAAATATTGTCATATTGTGGGAGAGGAGGTTAGGGCTTCAGCATATGAATTTGGAGACACAATTCAGCCCCTAATACTCCTTAACTCCATACCTAAAGTTCTTTCCATAACAATACACGTCTGCCAACAGGAGAACAAATTCAGGGGCTGGGTGTGTGTGTATGTGTGTGTGTGAAGGAGAATGAAACTAATTTCATTAAGATGTGAAAAATGGAACACCAGTGTTTTGGAAGAAATAATTATGACATGCTTGATTATTTGGAGGTATTTAATAAAGGTAATAAATGAAAAGATGGTATGTTCTCCCCTTGCTCTGATTTCAAGTTCATTTCAAGGATGCATTCAGGGCTCATCCTTGGGTATCCACCAGTATGTATGGACTTCAGCGTTTCTACAGGTGCCTTAGTCCAGAGGAGAAGAGGCTGAAATAGGAAAACTTTTGAGTTAATTAGGTATTTTAAGGGCTAGGATGAGAAAGCAGGATTGGCTCACAGATGACCAGTATTTGGCAAATGTGAATCACTTCCCTCTCTCCTACCAATGGCAGAGCTTTCTCACCAATCATGGAACTTACTAAAGAGTTTCAGAATACACTCAGTACAGTGCTCCGAACAGCAGTATTTTGTAAAAGAAAGATGAAATATTAAAAATAGTGTTGCCAAAGCTAAGCCTAGCTGTGTGCTTACCAAGTGCCAGGTGTTGCTGTAAATTCTATACCCCATGAAGTAGGCACTAAGAGAATTCACATTTTTCAGGTGAAGACGCTGAGGCACAGGGACAGTGAAGCAGTGGAGGAACTTGGATTTGAACTCGGGCCATCTGGCTCCAGAAATGTGATCACTGTCACTCTGCTCTGTTGTTCTCCCTTCTAGAATAGGATTTACCCAACCTCACTGTAGAGGGATAACTAGAGTTAATGGGGGCATATTGCAGAGAATCATGTCCACATAAGAAAACAGTTTGTTTGGTTTTTTTTTTCCCCACTATGAAATTGTTCCAATTCTGGCATTGATAGCCACCTACAATATTCAGGTCCCTATCATTGCGGAAACCCAAACAGAGGTGTAGAACTATCTGTTGGGGTTGCTGTGCAACAAATTCTTGAATTTGATAAAAGATGGAGTGGATTGAACAACATCCCCTCAATCTCCCAGCTGGCTTTAAAAGTCAAGGATTCCTTGACTTAGCAAGTGCCAGAAAACTAGAAGGAACCACGAGCGGCATCCTTCCTGATTCTTTTTCTCATCTCCGTTACCTCCTGGTAGTGTCAAACAGAAGGAATGTCTAAGATTTTAATAAATCACACTTCATTTTAAAAATAGACACTCAATAGATGGGCATAGAAAACCCCACACAGCCTTAGAACACAAACAGTAGTTGTGAAAAAACTGAAACCATTGTTCTTTCATTTAGTCTTGGCAGGCTTATTCCTCTTCTTATTAGCACTTTTCTGGGAAAATTATAGCAACAGTAAAAGATAGGTACGTTTGTTAGTTGTTGATGAAGTTTACAATGTCTTCAAATATTAACTCTCTCTTTATCTTGCCTCAAGAATGGTATGCTTTGCAAGGCAAGCATCCTTTTCTGGAATGTGACCTTGGCCCTTCCTAGCAGCAGCAAAGAAAAATGCCAACCCTATGAGGTTACCATTTACTGATGGGAAAGAAAATTTGTGGAGGGTGCCAGATCATTGGAGTTGAACTCACATATGGCAAATACGGAGGAATGTTCTAATACATTATGTGTCATTCCTTCCAACATTTTTATTTGGAAGCCTCTTCTCTTCTTTGGAAAGTCTGTGGCGTCCTGCTCTGAGCCAAGCATAAGCGGCCTGGGTCACTTTTGTGCAGTTTCTGTGACCTTTTTAAAGACCGGGCCTGGCTCTCTCATTAGCCTTGTTCAACCCATATGGAGCTTTACTTTGAAAACTTAGAAAAACTCACTGAGGAGTCCCTTTTGACTAGTGTACCTCAGAGGACCAACCTTTAAGGGCAGCTTTAGTCCAAACTCCACTACGGAACCAACACATGTGACTGTGGGCAAATCACGTGACTCAGCCTCCCTGTCGCTTATTTTCTGATACCAGAAATGGTATCAGACTCACAAAAAAAGTGAGGATAAAAGACAACTCAGTGATGTAGGAAGACCAGTGGGAAACACAGCAGTTACAGAGACCTGAGCGCAGTGGGGTGTTCCTTCAGGGAGTCCCTTGCAGAGGCAGTTCTGGAAAGTCAGTGGTGGGTAGAGTTAGAACCAGTAGTTGCTGCCGATCCCACAGCGATGATGGGGCTCTGTCCTCTGGGTGTAAATATACCAGACTATGGAAACTAGATACCTAATGTCCAGGTTTGAGGGATTGTGAAAAAAATAGACACATAGTCCCACGAGGGGGGAAATGTTTATGCTTTCTTAGAAGATTTTTGCAAAGGTATGCTCTGGGAAAGATTTAACAACCAGGTTTAGAGGGTGCTAGCAACCTGCTAATTGACCAGCATGTAAACCTGAACAATTAAATTTTTAAAAAAGGTGTTTTGAATTTGGGTTCTGGATTTTAAACACATGTGGAGGGAATTATAAAAATGATTATTAGAGAAACTTATTTCCTGACTGAGAAAAAATAGTTATAAGCTAATGCAAGATGATAGTAATTAAAGAAGAATAACAGCTCACATTTCCAATACTTCCATGTGCTTTCCCCCATTCTAAGCACTTTACATGTGTTAGCTCATTTATTCTTCATAGCAACCTTCTAAGGCTGGTAACATTATTATTCCCATTTTACAGATGAGTAAACTGGGGGAACTAATCATTCCCTTCTTGATCTTTTCTACAATTATACCTCACATCTGAGACCAGCTGTGAGGTGCACTTTAACATTATAGGGGTTGGTTAAGGAAACTGAGAGTCAGACAAGTTAGGATCACACAGTTGGCAAAATCAGAATGTAGCCCTGATCTCCTAACTTGGAGACTTCAGCCACACAATATGCTAGAAATCTTTGTCTAAATTCTTACTGAAATTAGATGCCCTCTAATGCATCAGTGAGTGTCTTGGTCCCACACTTGTCCAAGTAGGTCAGCCACATCAAGAAGTGTGTGGGTCACAGACCCCACTCCAAGTAGGATATCAGGGCCAGGGTATGGTACTCAACCAAGGATCACTTCTGTTTTGAGACTCCCTGTCATTTTCCTAGGGCACCAGTGGGCCCTGAATTGTCCAGGTTATTAATCAGTTTTCTTAAGGACAACTTTAGCCATCCAAAATAAATCCCCAAGAAGTTAAAACGATATATTAACAAATTACCACCATGGGCAATACACATTTTTCTTTGCTTCCCTGCACTCCCCGCCCCCCACCCCCCCAATACATTTGCTAACTGAGCAAAGCCTGCCACTTCTTCTCTGGTTCTCTGTTCCAATCTAGTCACGTTCCCAAGTTTTGCACTATTAAACTAATAAAAATTAATGTTCTGAGCCTTGCTAGGTTTCTTCCTTTATTAAAGCTGATCATTGCACACACCCCCAAGACAGTCACTGTGACCAGGTATTCACCTTGAGGTCATACAGTGACATGAAAGCCACAAGAGCAGGGCCTGCAGGAGGCCAAGAAGCAGCCTGCAGGGAGGAGCAGTGGTCAGATCTTACAGCGTTCATTTTGCTTACCTTTCATTTCAACTGATTTGTTGCAAGTTCATTCAAATAAGCAATTGAATTGATAATGGGAATCAAGATGAATGCTGCTGGGAGGGGCTCCTTTCTCACCTACATTTTTAGAGGGGTAAGATTTTATGTGCTTTTTGAACTGATTTTATCTAGTCTTTTCCCCTTATTCAGCTGCTCTGTTGCTTTATTAAAAACATACTTTTTAGTGGGTTTTCCTGGGCCTTTCTTTGTGTTTTTGCACCTTCTGTGGTGAATGCTGTGATTTCGCTGCCATTTCTACCCCCCTGCTCCCTTGCCTGCCTTCTATTATAGGGTTTTTTTACAATGTGTTTTTAAATGCCCTCATGCCAGGAGGATTTGTGTACTAAGAGGCCAAGGAAAATGATGTCTCTACTGAGGACTTTGGAAAGAATTTTACTTTTTAGATAAGAAACAAGCCTGAAAAAGAGAGAGAGAGAGAGCTGCTGAAATCACTCCTCTCTTCTTTCCTTTGTGCTTTGAATGGGACCCTGATGCCTGGAGTTTCAGCTGCCAGACATGGTGTTGCAGTCACAAGGAGACAAGCAGCAAACCAAATTCCAACATGCTGTGGATGGCAGAGGCAAATGTCATAAAGAGTTTAGGCCAACCCTGGGACCCTTCCACTTCTTGTTTGATTAGTTTTGTTTGTTTGTTTTTGAGATAGGGTCTCCCTCTATTGCCCAGGCTAGAGTGCATGGATGTCAACTTAGCTCAGTGTAACCTCAAACTCCTGGGCTCAAGTGATTCTCCTGCCTCAGTCTCCCAAGTAACTGGGACTACAAGTGCACACTGTCACACATGGCTATTTTTTACAAACATAGGGTATCGCTCTTGCTCAGTCTGGTGGCAAACTCCTGGCCTCAAGCGATCCTCCCACTTCTGCCTCTTAGACTTCTTGTTTTGCAAATGAGAAATGTCCTTACAGTCTAAGCCTCAGTCAGGTATTCTGTTTCTTGTAACAAAAAGCTTTCCTACTGTTATGGTCTCTATAATCATCATTTTAACCTTGTTCAGATAAGCCTAGACCCCGCAAACCCCAACAACGGCAGACAGTTACAGAAGCAGTTCACAAAGCAACCTTCGGGTCAATTTGGGGAGTTACCAGAGTGTGAAGGGTGCACTGAGTGGCCTGGATTGCATTTAATTTGACTTTGTTCCTTTCCTTTCTCTTTCCTGGAGGCTTCCTAGTGGTCCAAACCAGGGTCCTGGTCCAGCATCCACGTTCTTCGTGTACCAAGGGTGTCTTTAAGAGAATCCCTAACTGTTGAAATTAAGCTAGGATTTGGAAACAAGGCTGATTCTCTGTAAAATTAGGGTCTTTGGTAGCTCGTCTTCTTTGCCTCAAACTTCTTTCTCCTGGTTTCCCCTTCTCCTAAGTGCCTGTGTCTCAGCACATCCACTCTTGTGAGGCCTCTTCAAACTCTGCACCTCTCCCTATGCCCTCCCTTAACTCATTCTGCAATATTCTCCTTCCCCTAACTAGCAGTCCCCAAGAAAAAACCAGCCTTTCCCCGGTGGCTTCTTGGGCTCACAAGCTAGAAGAACACAAATCCCATGATTTACCAGGTTTGAGAAGTGCTTCCTGAATGTCCCCTCCTAGAAATTCGCCTGTTCCGTAAGAGACTAATCTTTTCAGTTTCAATTGATTCACTCTTTTCCAAATACATATCACTACAGATCCCTTATTCCTCCTTAATATGTAAGTTCTAGACATCATTTGCAGGGACCATTGTACTAAAGACACTCTGGAGTGATTGATAATAACCACAACTCCAAACACTCTAATTTTACACAGATAGCCCCAAATCTTGGGGACTAATGCCAAGCTCCTTGGTCTGACCTTTTAAGGTCCTCCACTGCAATATAGTTTTGAAGTCTCATTTTCCATTATTTTTCAAAATAAACTTTCTGCACTAAGACAACTCTCCTATTCTCTGTTCTCTAAATAGTCTACATCCATTTCTGTCTCTTTATTTGTGTACATATCCATTGGGGAGAGGGTTTTAAATTTCATAAGGACCGCGGGAAATGTCAGAAGTTCTTAATTAGTCATTTAACAAATATTTATTGCATGTTTGCTTTAACATTATATCTCTCAGAATGCTTTGTTTCAAGCAACAGAAATAGGCTCTAGCTAATTTAGGAAGATGAGGAATTTATTGAAAGGACATTGGGTAACTCAGGGAATTTCTAGGGTATCTGGAGAATAAGGCGTGAAGACTCTACATCCAGGAACAATGCTGTGAATTCCACTCTAGGATTCATCTAGCGAAGGTATCTCAGCAGCCTGACAGCTCCCGGACACGACAGCTTGTGCCATCTGCACCATCAACACTGGTCCTTGGATCCTGAGACTAGAACCCCTGACCCTTCTGCCTCTGGGAACTGGATGTAGCTGCCTATCACCAGAGTGGATTCTGCTGGTTACTTCCTTTGTGTCATAGTGGATACCAATACCATCTGAATAGCAGAACCTTGATTAGATGTTAGTGTCTAACTGCAAGAAAGACTGGGAAATCCAGTGTCTGGAATTGTCAGCTTCTTTAGGAAGAGCTGGGCTCCATCTCATGAGATAGGGGATTCCCTAAAGAGAGAAAGAAACTTCAGATGATGGATGGTCAAAAAAAAAAAAAAAAAAAAAAGATAGGGCGGCGCCTGTGGCTCAAAGGGGTGGGGTGCTGGCCCCATATGCTAGAGGTTGGGGGTTCAAACCTGGCCCCAGGCAAAAACTGCAAAAAAAAAAAAAAAGACAACTACCTAACTACCTATGCTTTACAGGTATAAATATTTTCCTATTTATTTTCCAATAGACTTTTTTAAGGGCAAAATTTATGTAGACAAGCCCCATTTCTACCTACAATATTTCCATGCATCCAACCATCTTCATTTTTCAAGTTTATTTGCACAAAGAAAAGCTCCTGGGTTGCCTGAGCACCAGGACATATGATGCTTAGGACCAAACCATAAGTAATTTCAAAAAACAATTCTTTTCATTTGTTAATCAGAAATACCAGCTCTCTTTCCCTTCACAAGGAAGATAGACAGATGTTGAGTATGAAGTATCAGAAACAATGCCATGAACTTGGCCATGGGTGTAGGTTATTGACTTGGAGTCAGAGAGGAAGAGAAACTAGATTTCCCAGTACTGTCCTGCTCTATGTGGTTGTCTCCTTCCTTGGGAAAGGGCAGTGCCAACCTAGCTGTACTGGGGAAATCCTGCGCAGAGCCAAGAGCTGAGTGCTTTTCCTATGCTGTGTCATGGTCATTGCTGCACAGGACATCTGGACTCTGCTTCTGCAGTCAGCCAATGGCCACTCAGGATTAACAATGAAAGCTGTGTGGGCAGAGCTGGAAAGAAATGGGTCACTTGGCTGCTCAGGGGATGTGCAAGGCTAGCAGCCAGGGCCTCACCCATCATACCCCCCAGGCCCCAGGGCTTGCTGCTCCTCCACCCTTCTGCCTCATGCCACACAGCTCTCTGCTTCATGTTCTCACCTTTCTAGGAGTCAATGTGGCCTCCAGAAAAAAAGGTAAAAGTGAAAACAAAAATAGGGTGCAGGAATTAGGTGACAGCCTCACTCCTCCAAGAAGGGAAGGGATTGTGCAATATGGTACAAAGGAAACTTACTCAGTAACTTTTTCCGATTATTTGCTGGATAACTTTGGGCAAGTTATTTTTCCTCCAGACCATCATCCAAGAAATGGGATTATGTGAGACTAGTATGAAACTATAACAAATTATAAAGGACAATTATGATTAGACCTAAAACTATTTGTGTTCTCCAGTCTAAGTGATACTTAGGAGTGATTGAGGCTCAGACTGCTGGTGAGGGGCAGTTGGTGGTATCTGCTCTGACTCTCAGCTTTGTTTGCACCCACAAAGGTTGTTTGGGAAAAGCCCTTCTGTCTTCAGATTGGTGGGTGCCGTCAGAGCACACGGGCAGCAAGAGGAGTTCTCATCCAGCTGGGCATCATTCTACCTGCTCCATATCTATCTTTTCCATATAACTCATGCATGTGCACGCAGGGTCTCAGCCCCACAACCCTGAGAGATACATTGGGTGTGATGATAAAATAATGAAAAATGCTCTAACAAGTGCAGTCTGTATAATGGGCCAACCATGGGGACTCTGGACCTAGATCCCCAGGTTTGAAGATCTTGACTCTGCAGTTAGCTTATTGTGCGACCTTAGCCCCATTCCTTAATCTCTCAGTGCTTTAGTTGCCACATCTATAAAACAGGACAATGATGGTAGCTACTATCCAGGTGTTGTGGGAACTAAATAAATTAATACACACAAAGTGCTTGGAAAAGGACCTAGCACACGGTTATTATTTAATAACAATAGTGAATATTATTTTACTATTATTTTCCTAAATCTAAATGAGTGAGTGCAGTGGTATTCAAGACATCAGTAAGAAGAGGAAAACTGGATTGTGCACATGCTTTGTGTGCTGACTGTTTTATATACATGATTTTACTGAGTTTTCACCTCCATGTCAAGCTCAGTAAGCTTATTCTGAGGTTGACGTCCAGATGGTTAAACGACAGATCTAAGAGCTAGTAAACAGGTATCTCAGATGCAAACCTGGGTCCTTCTGGCCCTAAGCTCCCAGGATGCCATCCTGTCTCTCCCCTGGGAAGCTGCCACCACTATTTAACACATTGACAATTCTTCACTGGAAATTCCCTTCAGTGCTTGATCATAGTGCTTAGAATTTCCTCCCACTGGAAGATTATTTTCTCTTAAAAAATAGGTTATGGGAATTTTTCAAAAGTTGTCTGTAGTCAAGGTGAGTAACTCAACTGGATGGTATTGTTTGGGGCTAAAAATAGGGTGTTAGGTGGTTGTATAAACCAACTATAGAAAAACTACCAAAAGAAAAGGCTCTGAATTGTTTCTGAAAAATTCAGTATTTTAGGAAAACTGCATTTCCCAGCTTTCGTTTGGCTGTGTTGCTTTTGCTGTAGATGGGTCTTTCTTTTTTAAAATTTTTGACAGCTTGGTTGTTCCTCCTCTACATGGGAGAACATGGAGTAAGATTGTTTGCTGTGGGCCATGAAGGCAGGTCTCTCAGGGAAGGTTAATTTCCCTTCCTTGGGGGTAAGTTTTCCCTCTATCACTTCCTCCAGAGGTCCCCCCAAGAACTGGTTAGGAACCACTTAGGAACCACCTAGCACTTCTCTCTCTCTGCTGCCTCCTCTCTCAGCGAGTGCTCTCTGCACACCCCAGCTCCCCTTCCCCTTCTGCCATGACAGACAGCATCCTGAAGCCCTCACCAGAAGCACTTGCTGGAGCTGTGCTTCCTTCTTGAACAGCCTGCAGAATGGTGAGCCAGATAAATCTCTTTCCTTTACAAACTTCCTAGCCTCAGGTATTTCTTTATAGCAAATAGACTGAGGCACTGTTTTAGATAATTATGGGTAAAGTTTGCAGCCTGTGGTAGGATATGAGGGTTGGTGTCTCTGGTTCTTTGTCTGTCTTTCCACAGGGATGATCCTCCTTCCTCTCTGAAATATTCTGTCTCAGGCTCTGCAAAGCCCAAGGCTGTTTTGGAGATTAACATTACAGGGTAAGGCCGAGAGAGGCACTTTATGTGTGCCGTTTCATTTATCCTCAGGACAGGCCGTCTCACCGGTAGGGTCCAGAGAGGGTCCATAGCCTGCTCCAGGTCACACAGCTGAATGGAGCAGAGGCTGAAATGGATTCCTTCCTCCTAGATTCCTTTCCACCCTGCCAATGGCCAGAGCTGTGTTCCAGCCTCCTCAGGCCAAAACACCTCCATGCTGGACTCTTTAAGCAGCTTGGGTTCCGAGGTAGAGCCGCGCAGGCAGGGGCGTAATTAAGTCATTATTAAAGCTGTTCAGGGCAGGGCCAGGGTTTTTGGTGTACTTGTTCCTGGCTCCAACAGCACCTAAAGTTCCAAGATCATTCACTTTCCAGGAGTGTTCTCCTCAGTGGTCTGAACTTGAATTAGAAGGATCCTTTTGCCACCACCTCCAGCCTCCAGGGCTTGTGCTTTGGAGGCTCTGTCCCCACATGTCACTCCTCCAGCGTAGGCTGACTTGGAGAAGCCACCAGCTGTGTCGGTGCCCTTGATAAGGTCAGACACATTAACTTCAAGCACTGCCAAATTGGCAGATTAAACAGGGAGCAGTCACCTTCTCAAGTTCCCTGTTTGTCTTACATCTTATCTGCCCCAGATGAACTAATCTCTGGAGAAATGGGGAAAGAGGGGTGTGGGGATGATGGAGGAACAAGGTAGCTGAGCTTGGACTTTCACTGGAAAAATCATGATTACCCCAAGTAAAAAATACTGCAGACACGAGCACAGATTCAAAAAAGTGAAAGGATCAAAGCCACGTGAACGTCATGTTTTTTCTCTGCCCACCTAACCTTCCTGTCCTTGACTTGTTCCATCCTACTGGTCCTTTTCACATCATACCTATTATCATTCAGCTGTTAAAAGAGGAGCTTTGAAGTCCTGTTAATGTGTGACTCCAGGAAAATCCCAAGTAGGGAGAAAAATTAAACTCCTCCAGCACTCTGGGGTGTTTGGCTCTCTAAGGAAATACTATTTTAAAACCAAGGACAAGCCAGAGATTACCAAGATTAGGTTTTGTTCCTTGCTTTCCAAATCCCAATCCCTCATCCACTAGGGCTGATAGTAAGAGATTCCTTTTCTGAATACCTTGGGGTCTGGGGTGGGTTTCTCTTAGATGTCGGAAGAGTGAAGAGAAGGCTTGTGCAGAGGGAGAAGGGGACTCATTTCGGGAAACTGCCAAAAGTTAAGTTCATGCTGGTAACAGCATGTGTGAGGCGAACTTGCTCCTACACGCAGAGTAATCATCTGTATGGGAAGCTGCTTATAGAGATGATGACACGGAGGGTTTGGCATCTCAGCAGTTTTACCTTTCATCTTGGAAAACTGCCCAAAGTAACCAAGTCATTCACAATCTCACTTGATGCCACTTTAATTATTTTTAGGGTGAGAGGGACATTGTCCTCTTAATTGTGCCATACCGGAAGCCTACTTTCTGACCTAAAAGTAGCAAAATGGGTGGATCTCCCAATCTGTGATTAAACAACACAAACTTGGTTATTTATACTCCAAATCCCAGCCTGCGGCAGATCACCTTTGACAAATTTTAAACCTCTTGAATTAAGTCTGAAGCAGAAATTCAAAAGGCCCTTAGTAGCATTTGCCCCAGAGGAGACAATGAATACTGCTCTGGTCCTCACGAGGCTCCACATAGGTTGGGGCTGTCGGAGTAAAGTTTGCAGCCTGTGGTATGATATGAGGGTTATAATATCCCTCAAATGTGGGGGGAGGCCAAACTGTAGGTCAGCGTCTCCTGTAACAGCCCCACTAGCTCTGAGAGTGGGTTGAAGGTGGGGGAAATGGGCTGGAGCCGTAGACACCGTGGATCCAGGGGGTGGGCCTCGTGTTCTTCTGGTAGCCCAGGGAGGTGATTGGGAGCAGG
The DNA here is from genome assembly GCA_963574355.1 of Loris lydekkerianus. Lineage (NCBI taxonomy): Eukaryota > Metazoa > Chordata > Mammalia > Primates > Lorisidae > Loris > Loris lydekkerianus. The sequence continues at coordinate 14,289 of CAUYPK010075273.1, forward strand.
AGAGAGGATGAGTAGGGACGGGGATGAGGGAAGTCCTTGGAGCCGGGGTAAGCAGAGGCAAGGGAGTTGGGAAGATAAGGGTGACTAGATGTTTTTCCTGCTCCTGAGGAGGAAACACTAAAGAAACAGCCATGGATGTTGAAGGCAGATGGGCATTAAGATTGACTTTACATAAGGGAGATTATTGTGGATAACCTGTGGGCCTGATTCAACTGGCTGAAAGGCCTTAAGAGCAAGGCTGAAGCTTCCCTGAGGAAGAAGAAATTCTCACAGTGGTGACAGTAGCTTTGGCCCATGCCCATGAGGCCCAGCCCATGTTTTCTGACAGCCTGGTCTATGGATTTTGGACTTGCCTTACCTGTCCCCAGGAACATGAGAGCCAATTCCATGCAATAAATCTCTTAAATATGTATCTCCTGCTGACTGACACTTGGCTGTTGCAGATACACAGCTTAGACCCCCCTTCAGGATCTTGGGATTTGTTGATTCATCACAGGTGGTACTGCTGTGGCAGAAGCCCTCAGCAGTTGGCAGTCCTCACAGAGCCAAGGCACACTCCCTCCCCAGGGCAGCTCATCCCCAACAACTGCTTGGTATGGTGTGCAAAGGCCTGGCCCCTTGCTCTAACTTGAGGCAAGCCTGAGGGCTGCCCCTACTTTCAAGCTCTCCGTGAACTAGACCGAGACCTTCCTTGTGGCTGCACCATAGCCTAGCTTCTCCATCTACCTCACCCTCCAGCCTTCCCATCTTACATGGGCCTCCATTCCCAGAGCTCTACCTGCTAAACCTCCTATCTGTAAATCCTTGTCTACTACTCCCCAGGGAGCCCCCTGGAATTCCCCCCAGGAATCTTGCTCCACTGAGTCTCCATCTATTTCCACATCTTTGACCTTCCCTTCACATTCATCTTTTACCCCCTCAGCACATATAAATGCTCTAAGCCCTCTCATATTTTACAGAAACATTAAGCAAAAGCATAATAACCATTCCTAAGTTCTGTATCATCCTCAAGTTAAGGCCGTTTGTTTTTTTCCCTCCACATCCAAACTTCCCAATTCACTAACTGGACTGTCTCCATTTCGCCTGCCGTTGACTCCTCAGCAGTGCACACTCTGCCCTCAGCCACCAACACCCCACTGAGATGGCTCTCACTAAGGTCACCAGCAACTTCCTACTTATTAAAGTCCCCTGGGCACTTCACAGCCCTACACATACTTGCAATTGGCTGTTTGGCTTTCTCCTTCTGTGAAACTGTTGCTCTCTCCGATAGCCTTCATCACACCCTCTACCATGGACTTCCACGACCCCTCCGGCTATTCCTGTCCAGGCTTCGTTAGGGACTCCCTTTGTCAACTGTGAAGCCCCTTCCCATCTTGGGCTCTGTCCTTGGGCAATGAGGCCCCACCCACAGCAAAAATATTGCTGATGTGCTAAGGACAGCCAAATCCTTACTTTCAACTTCAGCCTCTGTCCTGGGCTCTAAATGCCTTATTTCCAGCTTTTGAAAATTTCTCCAAATGTTTTCTTTTGTCTGACACTGAATTAACTCCCACATTTCCTCCTTCCTGAGCTAATAGCACAATACCAGTCTCCCCACCAACATGGCCCACAATGACCCTCATCTTCTCTCTCTCTTTTTTTCCTCCACTCAGCCAACTGATACCAAGGATTGTGGTATCATCCCCTGAAATATATAGTCTCAAAAGTAGCGCTACTTCTCCCGTCTTAATATTTCATCTCAGATCTTCACCATCTTACACATATTTTGTCGAATGATGGACAATGACTCCTTTGAGGCTGAGCCACCTGGGCTCCACAATTTAGAGACTTTTGCTGTGTTCTTTCTCTGGTCACTCCCCTAGCCACAAGTCAAGCAAGGAGTCCACAGGGCCAAAGGGCCGTTGCCACCATGGGCCTACATACCCCAATTCAAGTCTAGGTTTCTAGACCTAGAACTGAAGATTCCCCACCCAAGTGGCCCACACCTACTCCCAGAGCCCATGCGAGACTCCCCCAGGACCATCCCCCCAAGGGTGTGCATCACTGCAGTGCACACCTGTAGGCTTGCAGGTGGCCCAGAGGTGGCTGTTTACAATGGAGGAGGGGCATGAATAAGGTTAGACATAGGGCTGGACTGTTCACATATACATGTGTGTGAAATTCCCTGTGCTTCCAGGTGGAGCAGAGGTATCAGGCTGAGGAAGACTGGGGAGGGGTGGGGCTAATTTTACTTTTTCCTCAAGCCCCACAAATGTTGGGAAAGAGGGTTCTGGTTATCAAACATCTTTCACATGCCAAGTACCAAGTTAAATCATGGGAATCAAAGATGAACCAGACGTAATCACTGCCTTCAATAATCCCCCAAACAGACTTAAGTTAAGCCGTTATAAAACAAAGTGAAGGCCATTTTCATAAAGGCACATTTGAAAAGTTACATGGGGAGGCAGGGTCTCCTTCTCAGGTAGAACATTTGCCCTGGAATTTGAAGCCTGAAAACAGCCATGCTTGAGGAAGCCAATGTAAACAAAACCCCCCAGCAAGCCATGGCATACGTATACCATGGAATACTATTCAGCCACTAAAAAGATGGAGACTTTACATTTTTTGTATTAACCTGGATGGAGTTGGAACACATTCTTCTTAGTAAAGCATCACAAGAACAGAGAAGCAGGAATCCAATGTACTCAATTCTAATAGAAGGCAGGAGATGAGCTAATACAAGGGTGGGGGGTAGGTGAATGAGGGGGAGGACAGGGTCACGGTGTATGGCACATCTCTTGGAGGTGGTACACAAGTATAAGAGGAACTCTATCTAACAAACACAATCAGTATAACTTAATTCTTTGTACCCTTAATGAATCCTAAACAAATAAACAGAAAAATCCATCAAGTATTCAAGGAACCATGGGTGGCTGAGTGGGCTGGGGACACAGGGAAAGGTGGCTGGAAAGGCAGCAACTGTTGTGGGGCCTTGTGGGGTTTGCCAGGGAGTTTCTCCTTTCCTCCTGAAGGCAGTGGGAAGCTGTGATCATGTAAAGCCAGGCACTCACTTGCATTACCCACACATTTGAAAGATTTCTCTGAACTAGCCTCTTACAGGTTTCCTGTTCTTCCGCACCTGCAGCCCCACCCTGCTGCCAGGATGACCTTTCTGAAACCCACACAGGGTCTGAAATCGGCAGCACCATGTCCACCTCCCTCCGTCCAGCCCTGCTGCTTCACGGTCTCCCCTGGTGCTTCTCTGTCACAGATGTACACCGTCACTTCCCACCTCCAAAACACGTCACACTCTCCAACTGCTCTGCACAGATGTCCCTCTCCAAGTTGTTGGCTGGGACAGCTCCTCGTCTTTCAAGCAGTGTGGTGGAGAGGAGATGGCACAGGTTTTATATCTAGATGGATCAGGGTGACAGTCCTGGCTCTGCCACTTCCTGGCTTTGCAAAGCTGAGCAGGTCACTTAAACTCTCTGAGCCATGGCTACCACATCTCTTTAAAGAACAAACAACCCACTTTTGGAGGATTCTGTGGGGATTAAATGCAGCAACATAAGTAAGTCCCTGGCATGAGCACAGCAGGCTCCCCTTGGAGTGAGCCCTCCGGACCCAGTGCCCACCGAGCTGCAGCCTTTCCTCTAGGCTGACCCCCGGTGCTTTCCCATTTTATACATCTGGAGTCTGCCTTGGTTCGTTGCTCTAACCCTAGCGTGGTTCCCATTGAAATTCTTCACCCAAGGGAAATCCTATTCCCCAAGTCCCAGCCATGGCTTAATGCCCTGTTCCAAACCCAGGGCATCCCACAACACTGTCACCTGCCCCACATCAGCCCCTCTCCACCACCATGTCGGTCCCACCAGGGGAGCTGAGCCCATTGTGTCCTTTGAGTAGCACTTCGATATGGTTGCTATTTGCCTAAGAAGCTGTCTTAGCTCCTAAGCCCAAATCCTGCCTTTTCCCACCTTATTTGCATCTACCCATCAGCAAAAACTTATAGGCCCCATGGCTTATAACCCATAACTAAGGTGATTGTGTTCTTCACCACCTAAATCACTGCTTTTTGAGACTGAAAGAGCACAGTGAGAGTTGACTGGACGTGTAACCATTCAACCCATACCCCAAATAGCACTGGTCACTGGGTAGAGGCAACCGTGAGACCAAGAAAGAAATTTCCTTCTTTATCCGTCTATCTCCTCCATGGGCTGTGGGTATGTTGCCTTCAGCTATAGAGATGTCACTTCTAATTTTGGTTTTTCTAGTTGGCTCACTCTGTTGTTGTGGTTCACCTAGAAAAGCATCTAATTATGAAGAGAGAGAAAGAACAGTGTCCCAATTCCTGGAATGCACATGACAAGGAGTGGCTGCTGGCTGCTGTGCCAGGAGCTCTGTAGGGACATAGTGGCTGTGTCTACTATGGGTGGACAGAGAGGTGACTGCATTCTGTGTTGCTCATTGCTCTTGTCTGACAATTGTGTGGGGTTGGAGAAGCTCTCTGCGTTGGTATATAACACCGTCCCCAACCCTCTCTTGCGACCACCATTTGCCCTCCTTCCGAGAGGTCATGTCTCCTCTGCCTGTGGCAGGCCCCACACAGCAGCCCTGGCTGGCTCCCACTCTGCTGCCTGGAGGGCTTTCTCTCACATCTGGTCATACCCCCACCTGCCTGCGGCCCTCAAAACCAAGCACTGGTGAGGGGGTTCCATTGTGGAATGCTGACTTCCCCAAAGACTAGCAATAAGAATAAAACTTTCCTTCTGGTCTTAAAAATCAGGTTAAATGTTAATAAAAACTCTTGAGGATGTTGGCCTTGGGAAAGATTTTTATGAAGAAGACTTCATTGGCAATCTCAACAACAATAAAAATAAACAAATAGGATTTAATTAAACTGAAAAGCCTCTGCACAGCTAAAGAAACAACAATTAAAGCAAATAGACAACATTCAGAATGGGAAAAGATATTTGCATCTGACAAAGACTTAATAACTAGGTTCTATAGAGAACTCGAATTAATCAACAAAAAAGAGCAAACAATCCCTTCTATCACTGGACAAGCACAACTTACACGACAGAACCTTCTCTGAGGTAGACGGATGAATGGCTAACCACCATATAAAAAATACTCGTAGTCCCTAATCATCAGAGAAATGCAAACCAAAGCCATCCTGCGATATCACTTAATCCCAGTGAGAATAGCCCATATCACAAAGTCCCAGTGTTGCAGATGCTGGTTTACGTGTGGAGAGAGAGGGACACTTTTACACTCTTAATGGGACTGCAAAATAAACAGCCTCTTTGAAAAGAAGTATGGAGAATCCTTAAATAACTCAAATTAGATCTTCCCCTTGATCCTGCAATCCCAATACTAAGCATCTACCCAAAGGAAAAGATATCATTTCAACACAAAGACATTTGCACTAGATTGTTTATTGCAGCTCAGTTTACAATCCCAAGATATGGAAACAATCTAAATGCCATCAATTCAGGAATGGATTAACAAGCTGTAGTCTGTGTATGCCATGGAATACTATTGAGCTGTAAGAAAAGATAACTTTATATCTTTTGTATTAACCTGGATTCTAGTTGAAACACATTCTTCTTAGTAAAGTATCAGAAGAATGGAAAAGCAAATATCCAATGTACTCAATTTTATTATGAAACCAGTAGACAATCTAACATACATCCTCATAGGATAAAAACGCAATTCTATCCAAGTTGGGGGGAAGGAGACTAGAAGAAGAGGGGGGGTTGTTGTGCTCCCACTTAAAGGGCACAACTACAAGAGGGACAATACCTAGCAAATTCAAATATTGCGATCTGGTTGTTTGTACCCTCACCATAACCTGAAATTAAAAAAAATTTTTTTTAAAAGTTATTGAACCATAAAAAAAAAAGATTCTTAGTCTTAGATTTGCACCATTGTGAGAGTCTTTGAGCACGCTGGAGGGTGTGAATGCCTTGCTCCTGGCATCTGATAATGTATTGCCATTTGAGGGGAATGCCCTTCAGCCCTTTCATTTCACCATCACATATGGCCTTGAGCCCGCCCACCACATGGAGTTCCTGGTAAAGGGTGAGAAAGGAAAAAGGCACCAGGCCTGTGGTGTCCTCTGTGCAAGACAAAAATAATGGAGGAGGGAGCACAGAAGTGCTCCCTGAGGGATGTCAGTCCCTCAACTGACCTGTGCCTGCACTGGTCCCTCCCTGCACCTCAACTGAGAGAATTACCATGTTTGTTCAACTCCTCCTACCAAGAGTCACCAGGGAGCTGCTGTGTGCCAGCAGTTTCTAACCCACATAATCACCCTCCAAGCAGACACCAGTGTCCTCACTTTCCGGGTGTGGACACAAAGGCCCCAGACCTTAAAATAGCTCCCCAAGGTCATACAACTAGGAGGAGATGGTTACAGCCAGCTCTCTTGGCTTTGAGATCTGTGCCTTCTACATTATACAATATTCCTCCCTAGTGTCACACTACAGACCACTGGCACAGCAGAGTCAGCCCTCCGTGTCATCCCTCTGTTATGATCGTCCTTACAGGTAGAATAGTCAAAGACAAAGTTGCTACTGCCTAACTCAAAAAAAAAAAAAAAAGCATATTTATTTGCTCTGGAAGGAGGGATGAGGCAAAGAGTAGAAGTATCTGACATGAATTATAGGGATGTGCTAGACTAATTTAAAGACAGCCACCATCTTTGGGTTTTCATCATTTCATTTTATTTGGATTACTCTTGAATTGGCTGAGACCCCAAAACATGTTTAGAATTAATCTTCAAAAACTTGTATTCAGGGAAATAGTGACAGAACACAATTAGTGGAATGGCAAATTTTAATTCAGCACTTTGCATTTTCTGTTACTTCAAAGACATATTTTAAACAAATTTGATATACAGTATTTAAAACCAACAGAATTCACAAAGCAAGACGTTAAGCCTGGAATATAGAGTGTTCCCTATAGAATTAACTCACGTTTGATGACTGTTCCTACATGGAAGTGTGAAACTGCCATCTTTGCTCTATTATTCAACTTTATAAAGAGAGTAGATGGAATAATAGAAACTCATGTTGAGAATCACTAAAGTAAGGCTGGAGACCCTGACAAGTTTGATGAAAAGCTGGGGAAATGGAGAGGGGGAAAAAATGGGGCTTGCCTTAGAAAGGAGATTCCAGGGTCAGGAGAGGACTGTGTAACTCTCTCAGTTCTGTCCTCCCTGAGCCAGCCAGGTCACTTGGCCAGTTCTTGACAAAAGTTTTCAACTCAGTGATTCACCAACTGGACTTTTCCATTCTTGCTGGTAGGAATATGACTCTGATTTATAACTGAAGTCAGTAGAACAATAGGATTTGCCTTTTGAAAATTTGCTTTCAGAAACCAGTACTACAAAGCACCTATTTCTACTTGCTCACCAGTGCAGGTCCTAAAATTTGGATTTTTTTTTACCACTCAGTTCTGGGTAAATCACACACTGAACCTCTCTACTGTAACTAGAAAAAAAGCACTGATTACATTTGAAGCTCAGAGCCACCAGCCCCGAAGGCCAGGGCTCTGAGCTTCAAATGTAATGGGTGCTGACTTTTTTTCTAGTTACAGGAGAGAGGTTTAGTGTTTTGATTCATCCATGGATAACGGCTGCATTGATAGGCAAGCAAGCTGGCAAAGGGAGACCAAGTAGGTCAAGTTTGCCTTTGGATGCTTGGCCTAGAGTAGGGAGTATAGCTTAGCACCAAAAAGGCTGGGCTGTGAAGGGAAACAGGGCTCCAATCCCAACCATGCAGGCAAGTTACTTACACTCTCTCAACCTCATTTTCCTTGTCTGTAAAATAGGAAGGTTGTTAATTGTCCTAATATGTGCTTGTTGTAAGGATTAAATGAGAAAATTCACGGAACGTCCCTGGCGCAGGGAAGGTAATAAAATCGCAGATTGTATAGACACAGAGCAGTCATCAGCAGAGGAGTCCTGTGTCTGTCCGTTGAGTGAATATGCTACTTTATGAGGCAGACTCAAGGGACCCAGCTGGCTTTGGCGCTCGTCTTTCCCTCTGTCTTCTCACAGAAGAGCAGTCGCTTAATGCCCCACTCACTCGGCTTGAAAACTGCTGGCACGTGTGGGCCTCCAGACATAACCAAGCAAGCAGTTAGACACAGCTGTCCCTGCACCTTCTGCTAAACCCAAGGTTGAGGGAAGTCCTGGCTTGGGCTTAGAAGAGAGCAAGCTGGCCAAGAGCGTGGTCCAGCCACAAATCGTCACCTCCTCCAAAGAACGCACAGTCTTTTTCTAAGTAATCAAGCAATTAAATTTTAAACTCAGGAATCTCTCTCTTAAAACATGCAGATTTTTATTACTATTTCAAAAGCCTCTAAGACCTGTAAACACAATTATTTATAGCCTTGTAAAAATAGGTGCCAGACGAACAGAAAAGATTGCCGGGTTACTTTAGGTTCTTCTTTCTTTAATTCTCTCACTGCAGTACTGAGTGGTTTAGAGTTGCCCCTTTCAGTCGTTAGCAAGTAGATAATTTCCAAATAACAGACCTAAGAATTGGACCTGTCTGGTTTATTATGCACATGGGTGTGCGTATGTGTACACATGCACACGCACACGTAAAGTTATGTAAATAAATACAACCTGAATCTCTCCTCTACAAATAAACATAGGAATCTGTCGCAGTTGGAGTATTCATTTCTATGGATAAATTACAGTTGTATGAAATTAGGCAGAAAACTTTGCTTCTCTAGATCTCAGATTTTTGAAATATAAATAAGTAACCTAATTATGCTCACAGATTATTTGACTCCTCTGTGACTGTCTTTTCTGTGTTTGCTTTCCAGCTCCCGTATCATCCAGCATGACTGGCTTCTCACGTAATTGCTTCACTTGCTTGGCCCTTGAAACCACTTGGGTTTGCAGACCCGAAGGAGAAGATCCAGAGGGCTGCCTCTAACCAGGCTGCCACACTGATTCTTACTGACTTGTTGACTTCTTTTATCTCTTTGTCAGGAGAGTAAATAAAACTCTCATCCTTTTTATAGATAGGTTTGCAGATTTTTTTTTTTTTTTGAAAGTCTCTCTATGTCACCCTCGGTAGGGTGCCGTGGCATCACAGCTCACAACAACCTCAAACTCTTGGGCTTAAGCGATCCTCTCAGCCTCTCAAGTAGCTGGGACTACAGGCGCCCCCCACAATGCCTGGCTATTTTTTGTTGCCATTGTGACTATTGTTTACCTGGCTGGGGCCAGGTTCGAACCCACCAGCCTTGGTGTATGTGGCTGGTGCCCTAACCACTGTGCCAAGCCCGTGTTTGCGAATTTTATTAGGGAGAACTGAAGCATGCTCAGACAAAAAGAAAAAATCATTACTTTCTAATAAGAAATTGAAGTTAAATCTCTTTGCAAATATTTTTGAAGATTCCTGTTCTGTAGCTCTACATTCTTATCTGCCAGGTATCACGTATGGCAGCCAGGCAACCACTACCTCTCCTTTTAAAGATGTGTCTGAGACTCAGAAGTTTCGGCTGCTTTTTCCTCCTTTGTCTTTGATTCTCATTAAGGATACTGGGTAAATATCGCTGACAATTTAAGCCCTGATGTGACAAATAGAGATTTAAATTGTTATGATTAAACCATCACCGTTCCACAAAGGGATAACTCGAGCCTTCATTTGGTTTTGGCTTGGAGCCAACAGAAATCAAGTCAGATCTTCCTAGTAAGTAAAGTCTCCTGGGCCCAAGCTAGAAACAAGCAGGGCAGAGAGGCTAAGGCTGTAGAGTTGTTCTCAAAGAACATACCACCCTTCCTACCAAACCAAACTTAATGGCTCTGCCTTCTAAAAGTCACAGATTTTGTGCCTTCTAAAAGTCACAGATATTGACCCAACTGGTATTCTACCTTGAGAAGCATGATACGACCCACTGAGATCTCAGAAATAATACTCTTAAGGGAGTGATCTAAATTTTGCATTCGTAGCTGTATTGTAAAATTGGGGACAATAATTTCAGCTTTCTTTGCTCAGAACTCATTCATCACTAATAACAGAGCCATGTAGGAACTAGATGGCTAGAACAATGCCCAGAATCACCTGGGGATCTTAATGAATGAAATGCTCACTCGATTAGGTGAGTCTGGCATGGGCCTAAGATCCTGCATTCTGACTGCTCCCAGCTGACGTGGGTGCTGCTGGCCCACAACCACATTTGGACCTTGATAGCTTGGTTCCTTTCAATTGGATATTAATTTGCCTAGAGGTAACAAATTCTGTGCTAGGTGCTAGGAATATAAAGATGCACTGGACATAAACATTTTCCTCAAAGCGATCACCATTCAATGGCGAGGCAGACACAAAAACATCTAGTGATGATATGCATGGTAATTGCTATTGTTACAATGTGAATAAAGTCCTTTGGGATCAAAGAAGGAAGTGAGAAATAAAATTGTAACTTACAGTCAATGTACAGATGCTCCTGGCTGTGTCCCACTTTTTTTTCTGCACATGCTCCAACATGAAAAACTCACGTATAGCATGAAAGTTACCAATCAGACCGCCCTTAAACTGACATTCCCAAAGGGTCAAGCTTTGGAAAAACTGTAGATAAGCAGATGCTTTCAGAAGGCAAAATCATGACTCTCATGCAAATATGAAATGAACATGTTTCAAATATTTTATCCAGTTAACACTGATCAAAGGACATTTGTGAAGTTAGGTATTTATGAATAAGACAGAGAACTGACTTAAGTCCTACAGAGCCATAAACTATAAGATACCTTTTGAGTTATCTTTTCTTCTGGACAGAAATTATTTGCATCGTTAGCAGATAGAATCTACAAATTAGTATCTGCTTCTCTAGAGTTATAAAATAACCCAAACAATAGAAAGTCAACTTAGTACTGAAAGAATCCCTGGTAATCTCTTTGCTTATTTTCAAGTTTCAGATAAATTTTCTTATCTAATGCCCAGCCTCTAGAAAATTATTGTAAGTGAGATGAAAGAAGAGTTCTCCAAAGGTACTTGAGGATTTGAATCTTCTCTAGTTTACCTGATTGGACCACCCTCCCAGCTAAAATAATCTACATTAATAATACCATCTGTCAGTTATTGAGGCACTAGACTATATGGTTCAGGTAACTATCTCTCTCAATCTTCACGCCAGCCCCTAAAGCAAATACAGCTGTTCCTCCTTGACACCGTCTCAGGGGGGTTAGGTGAGTTGCCCGAAGACATGCAGCTAGTGGCAGAGCCAGAATTCAAACACAATAATATTATTCCAGAAACAATACAGAAGTAGCAAACAAATGGAAGGCTTTAATGCCAGACAAGAATAGTTTAGGTTTCAACTATAGCACAAGACGATGGGGAAAGGGCCAAGGAAGGCGAAGGGAGGGGGGAGGTTTTGGTGGAGGGAGGGTAATGGGTGGGGCCACATCTATGTTGCATCTTAGAATGGGTACAGG
>CAUYPK010075274.1:0-14219 GCA_963574355.1 Loris lydekkerianus
TGGAGCTGGAACATATTCTTCTTAGTAAAGTATCTCAAGAATGGAAGAAAAAGTATCCAATGTACTCACCCCTACTATGAAACTAATTTAGGGCTTTCACATGAATGCTATAACCCAATTGCAACCTAGGAATAGGGGGAAGAAAGAAAGGGGGGGGATATAGGGGGGAGGTGGGTGGAGGGAGGGGGATTGGTAAGAATACACTTGCAGTGCGTCTTACAAGGGTATATGTGAAACTTAGTAAATGTGGAATGTAAATGTCTTAACACAGTAACTGTGAAATTGCCAGGAAGGCCATGTTAACCAGTGTGATGTAAATGTGTCAACCGGTGTGTGAAACTAGTGTGTGATGCCCCCATGATCATATTAATGTACACAGCTATGATTTACTAAAAGAAAAAAAAAGAAAAAAAAATGGTGAAATGCCAAGTCAAGAAATTAAGTAAATATTTATAACTACTTTAAAGTCTTTAAAATTTTCTTAAAGTAAAAGTTATGACTCATTTATTTTTTATTTTTGAAAATTTTTTTATTGTTGGGGATTCATTGAGGGTACAAGAAACCAGGTTGCACTGATTATTACTCTTTTTTTTTTATTACTCATTTTTTAAAGTACATATTTTCTTGACTTAGTCCACTTATTCTCAATTACCCTGGTTAATTCGATGGGTTAGGATTAGAGGTTGACATGTTATTGATGCACACAGAAACCAGTAACATGGCATTATCTTTTTGAAAAAAGAAAGGCTTTATTGCAAAAGGCCAGCGAGGAGACAGGAGGCAAAATCATTCTTCCCAAGTTGGGGTATGGGGCAAGCTTATGGGCTGGAGGGCAAAGGAAAGAATTCAGGAATCTCAGCTTGCCAGAGTCTGAGAGCTTTAAATTAGGCCAGACGGGATAGTATATTGAGGTGGATTTTAGCACCAGATCTTCTGAGCACCAGACCCCTTGCTTCTGAAAGAGTTCCAGTAAGTAGGTTCCAGGCGTGTCCTGTTTTTCTTGGTTCTATTAGGAGGAATCATTGGTTCCAGATGCTTTTAGAAGTCAAAGCTTTCTTTATTGTGCGTGCCCAGGCTTTCAGTTTTTGGCTCTGTTATACCTACAAGGTAACCTGACATTTTGTTATCAACAGAGTAGGCCCAGTTCGGACTGGTCCTATAGTTACATATAAGCAGGAGGAATTGGGACAGGCTATACTGGGCAGTCCGTAGATACTTCAGTTTTTATCCTCTTCTCTTTGTCCTTGTTGAGGAGGAAAAGTATTTTCTTCTACTCTGTTAGGTTCTATACTCTGCAAATTAAAACAGGAGGAAAAGGTTTATTCATATTCATGTAGAAGCTAACAAGAGAAGTAGCTAGCTTGATAAATCAATGAAGTTAGGGGTTTATATACCTAATCCAGTAGCAGAAAGGAAAGGGAGAGAAAAGTCTTCCATGGGAAGAATTTAAACGGGTTTCTTTAGGAACAAAAAATGGGTTTTTAGAAGAATTAAGCAAGAGATAAAATTTATAATAATGTCTGTTTATGCAGGAACCCCTGGTCTTTCTGTTCTCTGCAAGGTGTGAACCTCCCCTAGATTGGGGACTTATGGAAGATCACTCGCGGTTCTCATCCGGGGAGTAGACTTGCCCTGAGGAGAGAATATATGGCAGCCTCATTTCCAAAAGTTGCAAGTTGCTGCTTTTAGGCAGGGAACTCCTGAGAAGGTTTCTTTCTGCATCTGTTGAATCTCAGATATCTTCAGCTTCTAATAATTTTCATACTATCTCTGGGGTTCCAAGTGGTTCCTGCATCCCTTTCAAATCTTTGTGTAATCCTCAGTGACTTCTACATTCCCCAGTGTCTTAGAACGTTTTAAAATATCTTTATATCAGAAAACTTTCAGTTTTCATTACAGAAGACTCAACTCAAATAGACATTAAGTATGACGACTTATTTATTTATTTAAATTTTAGAAGTTTTTTTTTTTTTTTTTTTAAATTTCAGATTAACGTGAGGGTACAAACAACAAGGTTACAATGTTTGCATTTGTTAGACACACTTCCTCTTGTAGAGGTGTCCTGCACCCAAGAGGTGTGCCATATACCCTTACATTGTGCCCATTCAGTGGGAACACACCAATCTCTGGGAGAATTTATTGATTCACCTACCTGGGAAGTTGAAGAATGGATGTCACCAAGGTCTCTTTCTTCATATGTCAGCTTTGTTTTCTTTAAATAGGTTTCTCAGGCAAGCTCTCCTCTCATGGTGGGAGGATGGGAGGAAGGCTTCTCTCCCAGTTACTCTACCAAATTTCTAGAATTAGCTACAATTGGCTTAATTGAATACTAGACCCACCAATGGGCCAGTCATTGTGGCCAGAGATGTTCCAGTTAGTTAAACCTTAATTATTAATATATGCACATCTCTGAGCCAAGTTTGAGCTCAACTCTTTTGAAATTTATGTACTGGAAATAGGTGAAAGATGGTTCTTGGGAAAGAGTTCACTTACTGGAAGAAGGTAAATGGATTTGAAGTAGCCAAACCAACAGACACTCCTTATACACTTCTACCATGTTTGGTGTGTAGTTAATAATTCTGAGGGCTTATGGTAAAGTTAGTGTTTATGGGATGTTACAAATACAGTATGATTCAGTGCCAGGATGTGGGACGATACAGACCCCTTTGGGAGTTTTTCCAGAGTTAAAGGGTAGGTAGAAGAACCCCCAAAGAAAAGAACAGCGGATTAGACTCCAGAAGATGAACAGAACTGAACTGAAGGAGAGTGAGTCATGAAGATCAACTTCACAACATCGTGACTATAGTTAATAATATTGAATTGTATACTTGAAATTTGTAAGACAGTATACTTTAATGTTTTTACTCCAAAAACAACTGATGTAAGTTAATGAATATGTTGATTAAACTCGATTGTGGTAATCATTTTACAATGTTTATACATGTGTCAAAGCATCACATACACTATAAATATATGTAAATTATATTTGCCAATTATACTTCAATAAAAAGATATGTTCCTTGCATACCTACCCTGTAAAAACTGAATTGGAGATTATATTTGCAGTCTGTGGTACAGATTATATTGGTACCACCTCTCTTGATAATGATCCTCCTAATTATTTTTGGGTGTAGATTGAATGGTGATAGAAGGGAGAAACTGAACTGGGCAGGAGTCGTGAAAAATACTGTGACACAGGCAGGGATATGATTCATATAACCTTTATTAAAGTTGAACCCTGGAGCTGGGTGTCATGAGATCAATACAGTTTCCTGTTTTTGTAAGTCAAACTGGCTCTGATTTCTTCATGTTTTCCCAGCAACTCAGGGTGCTTATTAAAAGAAGGTCTCAGGAGAAGTAACATAATTAACAAGACCTTTTCTTCACCGTGTAAACTGGTTCTCAATATGTTTGTGTTCTTGGTTTTGATCTGTCATTGCTGTCAGAAGGAGATGGTATTATTCCCCTTAGATTTCTGCACACAGAAGGTGATTGATGACACAAATTGATTCCTGTAACAGTGGAAAAATCCTTCGTCACACTTCTCTACCATCATTCACTGACGGTATCTCTGTCATCCCCATCTCTTAGTTTGAGAAATAACTTTAATTAATAAATGGAAGGTTAGTGCTGTGTGCAAAGTCAGATCCATTGTCGATTGGGAGGACTCATATTTTACCCTTAGTATTTACTAATGACTTTTTCACTTGACATAAAACAATTGCAGTTTGATTTAAACACAAAGGACCATTCTAAATAAGAGTAGATAAGTCTACATTATGCATACTTGACTCCAGTTGAGGGCACTATAGCTTTTGATGTGTTTCTGATTACAAATGCTTATTGAGACCTACTGTGTACCAGGCATGGGGCTGGGAACTATAGATGCAAAGATGATGAAGACTTGGTATTTGCTCACTGTGACAAACCTCATAAAAAGATTCATATAGGCACCTGACATGTCTCCAGCAGGCTTCTGCTTCCTGGATAAGAAGACTTCAAGTGTTTGTCGCTATACATATTTTGATTAGTAGCCTACCTCACCCCCCCTCACCTTGCCTTCATCTTTTTCTCTCTGTGAATCTGAAAAATGGGAGGTTGTTTCACATACAGTTTGTGTCCACAGCCTATGCCTGCCATCCCTCTGCCATGGTGGCTTCCTTCATTGTCCCTCATTAATCATTCGTCAGTATTGCTCAGCTCACCCACACTGGTGGTGCCCAGAGTCTGTTTGGGCTGCATACCCAGGGCAGCTAACCTATTCCCAATCTTTGGTGCTCGCTCCTTTCTCCAGCTTGTTGATAGGGATGGAGACAGGGATGGGAGTGAGATAGGGGAGAAAAGGACATCTGGCAGCAGAATTGTTAGATTTATAGTAATAAGTTTATTTCACTTTTTCCTGATAATCTTGTCATTTCACTCCATGGTATATTGGCAGCCAGGTAGCTGGATCAGAGTGGCTTAGGTTGACAATTGTTTCCTCCTATTCAGCACTTACCCTCAAGTCTGGCCTGCTACGGCAGAATGCTCTCTGGAGTCATTGGTGGCCTCTTCCAAAGTCCATTGAACGTGCCTACATATTTCTGAACCATGATAGTACATAGGTTCAAACTCATACCCATGGAGTCCTTAGGCATTGTACAAATCAGTGTGTTTTAATAAACTTGGTTGTTAATAAACAACTCTAAAACTTAGCAGCTTAAAACAATATTATTTTATTATCTTTCAGGGTTGGCACCTGTGGCTCAGTGGCTAGGGCGCCGGCCCCATATACTGAGGGTGGCTGTTTTGAACCCGGCCCCAGGCAAACTGCAACAAAAAAATAGCCGGCTGTTGTGGCAGGCACCTGTAGTCCCAGCTACTCGGGAGGCTGAGGCAAGAGAATCATCAAAGCCCAGGAGTTGGAGGTTACTGTGAGCTGTGACGTCATGGCACTCTATCGAGTGCGATAAAGTGAGACTCTGTCTCTAAACAAGAAGTATATGTATATTACTTTATTATCTTTCAGTTCTGTAGATTGATTGACTAGGCTTAGCTGAGTGTTTCTTCTTGTCTCATTTGGAATCTCTCATGTGATTGCAGTCAGATGGTGGCTGGAGTTTGAGTCATCTTGACTTATCTGATATCACTGGGCCCTGTTCGTTTGCCAAGTAGACTCGGGGGCCTTGTCTGTTACTACGCGGCACTCCATGTCTTCTCTGCGGCAGCTTAGGGTTCCCCAAAGCAAGCATCCTGAGATGGAGGAAGCAAAAGGTATCAGCCCCTTTAAAGGCTAGGACTGACGATAGTACAGCATTACTTCTGCTGAATTCTACTGGTTGGTTAACTCAACTCACAGGCCAGCCCAGATTCAGTGTGGGAAGGTACTGTGCAGGGACGCGAATCCTGGGACTCGCTGCCACAGTTCACCCCGGTTCCCAGTGACGCATGTCTTTTTTGCATGCAAAATACACTTTTCTTTCCAAAGCTGTTAAAAACTTGTCATACTATGGCGTTAGGTTTAGATTGTCTATCCAGAATCTGGCCATCTAAATCATATCCAAGCAAGCATACATTCCCTTGGTTCACCTCCTATCAATTTGAAGACTAGTGAAGTAAATAGTAAATAATCTGACCCCTACCCAACACACAAACAATGGCGAGGTAGCGATTTTAAAAATGTATTTAAGAAAACCTTTTTAAGAAAGGGGAAATAGAAAGAATATAGGTGCCACTGGTTCATGGCGATCCTAAAGTTCAGCTGGGAAATTATTGCTAACTCTGACTAAAACCCATTTCTACTCTCCTAGCGTGGTCCTGCAGGGCCCTTGTCTCCATGATCTAGGCTCGCGTCTTCGCCCACTGGGCATCTTTCCTTTCCACCACTGTAAGTTTGGGGCTCAGAGACCTCTTTTCATTTTAAATGATGTCTGTGTCTTTTAGTTCAAGCTGATAGTGTTTTTGTGTGGATAGTTTTCTTAAAACTTTGTGAATTCCCTAAATCGTACAGAAGTTCACTTCATTAGGCAAAAGTCACGTGCATAATTGTCCTTGAGATAGACCCCTTTCTATCCTAGGCTAAGAAGCAAGGTGCTGCGGGACATGTCTTAGTGTTCTTGGAAGTGCTATTGTCTGGTTGAGAGAGTCTATGAGATACACCCTTAAGGTTCCTAGAAGCCTTTCTGTATAGATAGAAGGGTCTATGAGGGACCTCTCAACAGTTCCTGATATCTCAACAAATGAGTTACACCATTGCTACAAATTTGACTCTGGGATCACATTCTGCTAAAAGAGTCCTGGTCTGAGACCATCTTTGCTCTGAGACCATCTCTTCTGGAGTCTTTTGCTGCCTGGAAAAGCTAAAAAAGAGAAAGTTTTATTTTTGAATACAGAAAAGTCCTAAATCCTTTATATTTTCTCCAACTTCTGGTTGAAAACTGGAGCTACTTTTTTAGTTCCTTATGATCCTCCTGTACGTTAGCATAAGCAGCCAAAAGAATCCAGAAACCAGTTGGTGTTTCAGTTTCCATGGGGAATTGGTTCCAGGATTCCCACAGATATCAGAATCTGAAGATGCTCAAGTCCCTTATATAAAATGATGTCGTATTTGCATATAATTTGTGCACATCCTCCTGTATACATTAAGTCATCCTTACTTATAATACCTAATACAGGGCAGGTGTGGTGGCTCAAGCTTGTAATCCTAGCACTCTGAGAGGTTGAAGTGAGAGGATTGCTTGAGCTCAGGAGATCAAAACTAGCCTGAGTAAGGCGAGATCCTGCCTCTAATAAAAAAATTAGAAAAATTAGCCTGGCATTGTGGTGAGTGCCTGTAGTCCCAGTGACTGGGGAGGCTGAGGCAGGGGGTTCACTTGAGCCCAGGAGTTTGAGGTTGCTGTGAGCTGTGATGATGCCACTGCACTCTACCCAGAGTGACAGAGCAAGACTGTCTAAAAACAAAATAATACCTAATTCAAATGTAAATGCTTTATTAATAGTCATCATACTGTATTTTTAAAATTTGTATTTTTTTTTAGTTGGCTTAAAAAAAAAATTGCCAACCTGCAGTGGGTTGAATGCACAGATGTAGAAACCACAGACACAGAACTGGTGGGTATTAGTGCTGTCCAGAACTTATCTAGCCAGGTATATTTCTATTTTTCACATTACATGGCCTGATACTTTCCAGATAGCCCTTATATTCTGACTGGGAAATTCCCTAGCCAGATCTTTGAGTTTATTATATACCCTTCCTATCTTCTATGCTACAAGTGACAGTTTTGCTAACTGGCCTAGACATAAGTCAGATCACGTTTTCTCCGGCTTCCAATAGCAATTTCTTCAGTGTCCTTCAAATTTTCATCCTTGGTCTCCTCAAGAAGAAACTCTTCCAGTTTCTGCCTGCCATTGAATGCCAAAGCCAATGTCATGTATTTTAGGTTTTTGTTATGGCAACATTCTACTTGTATGAACCAAATTCTGTTTTGGTCATTTATTACTGTGTAACCAACTACCTCAAAACTTAGTAACTTTAAACAACAACCATTTTAGGTTCAGCGCCTACTTCTGAGTGGTTAGGGTGCCGGCCACATACACAAGGCTGGTGGGTTCAAACCCGGCCTGGGCCTGCTAAATGACAATGACAACTGCAACAAAAAAATAGCCAGGCACTGTGGCAGGTGCCTGTAGTCCCAGGTACTTGGGAGGCCGAGGCAAGAGGATTGCTTAAGCCCAAGAGTTTGAGGTTGCTGTGAGCTGTGACGCCACAGCACTCTAATGAGGGTGACATAGTGAGACTCTGTCTCAACAAACAAACAAAAAGAACCATTTTATCATCTCTCATTTCTCTGTGCTTGTCTAGGCACCTTTCTAAAGGAATTGGGGTCTTGTGGCTGCCGTCAGATGTGGGGGCTGTGATCGGACTCCTAGGAGTCCAGCCAGGCCCCTCTCCTCCACGCGGTAGTAGACCTCTCCTCCATATGACCTCTCTGTACATTCTTTCTAATCAGGTACCTGTCCTTCTTACACCGTGGCTCTGTGCTTTCCACATGGAATGTCCCAAGAGGGAGGAAGAAGAAGCAGCCAGTCCTTTAAAAGGCTGAAACTGTGCCACTTTGGCCGTATTTTTGGGAAATCTTGAATCTGTGGGGAAGAGGACCTACTTTGGAGACGAGCTACCACATAGTGTATGAGGCTACATCTTTGCAATTTGAACATATCAGGATTAGGTTATTTTCCTTAATTATGGGCATTACTGTACTAGCAGTCTGCTTTAACTCAGGGGGAACCTCCCCATATACATTAAAGTGCATTTATGTATGTGCATATGTACAGATAGATACTCAAAAATTTGCAAGTGCATGCAGTCATCACCTTGTGACAGATAATTCAGAGAGTACTTACACTTTGCTAGATGAAACAATATGGGGAAAATGAGAAATATGGGAAATATTAATCTGGAAACCAAGGGATTCCTCCTCTAAACCAAGGATTGCTATAGCATAGTAGCAGTAAGACCTTGGATGAGTTCCAACTTCTCCGGATTTTGGTTTTCTCATCTGTGAGAATGTCTTCCTGTTTAAAGTTATAGGACACTAACCACAGAGTTTACTTTGACTCATCTTTCAAGATGGAGCTGAAATGTTAACTCTTCTGTGATAGCTTCCCCCAAATCTAATCATGGCTTATATAGAGTCATCAGCCACTGAGTTGTACAAAAAAGTTTTAAATGTTTAACCACATTTATAGAACAGGTGATTTGCTAAATCAAATAGTAATTTGAATTATTTGGCTATGGGAGAAACTGTAAGCTTTGTTTTTAGTCTCTGTTTTTATCATGGATATAACTTAGGTGTAAGTCTCTATTGTAGATGCCTGTTTCAACAATTGCAAAAAAAGGTATGTAATCCTGCTTGTTTTAGTCAGGGTCAGATAACTGCTAAAATAAATAACCCAAACATTTCTGTGGCTTAACAGTAGCTTAATTTTTGCTGATGTAATAATTAATTATAGGTGCTCCCTGATGAGTAGTTTCTGGGCAGTTGTCCTCCATCTGTCCTTCCTATCTTATTTCCTTCCTTTTTAAAACAAATTAAAAAAAATTTTTTTTTTTGAGATAAGGTCTTGCTCTGTCACTGGGCTTAAGGTACAGTGGTATCATTGCAGCTCACTGCAACCTCCAACTCCTGGGTTCAAGTGATTCCTCCTGCCTCAGCCTCCCCAGTAGCTGAGATAGAGGCCTGTGCCACCAGGTCCAGCTAATTCTTCTATTTTGTGGAGAGAAGGATTATAGGTATGAGCCACTGTTTTTCCACTCCATTTGCAAGTGAGGCAAGAGAGGCAGGATTGCAGGTGGTCCAGGTCCCAGAGCGATGCCCATCTCTTCTGCCTGCATTCCATTGGCTAGAGCTCAGTTACACTTCTACTCACAGCTTAAGGGGGGCTGGAAAATATCATTTACTTCCATGATATCTATGATATCATGATATTTCCTAAATATCATTTAGCTGAGTGCCCAGAAAAGAGCGAGATGATGAGCAACTACTACCATCTGCCGCAACGTTCTTTCTTCTATTCATTATGTTTTACTCCACAGGACTTTGACACTTATTTTTCTGTATATACATTCTATTTTTCACTTTAATATTAGAATGTGTGAGTAAAATTAATAGAGAGAAATGTTCAGACAGATTTCATAAGAACTCCCAGTGTATCAACGAACCCTTATGCTTATGGTAAAGTGGCTTGGGGTTATGGCCTCAGGATGGGATGAGGGGAAGGCGGCTTTTTGGTAAATACGGTCCTGGATATATTGAATTTCCTACTAAGAAAGAAAAAGCCTTATTTCAAATAGATAATTCATTACCAGCTAAAATGCTGTTTGATATTAATTTCTTCTTTTCACTCCTGGCACATTGAAATAGAAAGTGATTGACAGATTATATTCTGAAAAACAGAGGAAATAAATTTTACCACTTGAATTATTGTGCATTTTGATAGCCCCCTCTGGTCCTTTCTGTTTCCACCCCTTTCTGTAAGAGTCCTTATAAAAAGGGAGCTACTTAATTTCTAGCCCGCTGGAGATAGTGCCAGATAGTAATAAAGCTTCTCGAAGCTCACACTGTCAGATTTATGAAGTGGAAGAAAGATATTCCAGTAATAGGAGGAAATGTCAACCAACCATATTGCTAGTTAATGTCAACACAAATCAGCAGAAAGATAGTCTCCTTGATTATATGCTAAGGGCTGTGTCCTTTTTGGGTAAACTTTCCACATCTGTCACTGCTTGATAAATGAATCTTACTAAAACACGTTGAAGATGAGAATGACAACAAGGAGACGCTGCAAATTTTTTTTTTTTGTCTTTGTCTGTTAAATAGTATCTTGTTTCTAGAAATGCTTTAAATTTAAAAAGTGACTTAGATGTAAGTTATTGGAACCGTGAAAAAAATCAGTAGTATAGAAAATGTCAAAGTTTAACTGCTGTTCTCAAGTCTAACAGTGACCACAGGCTAGACTATGATAATGGAGTTGAATGGAGCCCTTTTCAAGCTACAATGAGACTGTTCTAGTCTCACTGATGTTTTTGCCAAAGATTTCTTGCTCACATGATAATTAGATCCTCCTCCAAATTCCCCTTGCTTAATATTCTACTTTGAAAAGTCTACGGAGATTAGCCTGAGGGTTGGATCTTGAATTAAAAAATATGAATTTTGATTGTTATTATCACCATAAAATCAATCTATTTTTATTGTGTGAAATTGAGAAATGCAGAAAGGGAGAATGAGAATTACTCCATCTTATTACCTGGGGAGTTATAGCCACATTGACAGATGAGAGCCAATATCAAGTTATTTTGGAGTTTCCCTTTTTAAATATGGATATGTATTTTACATTTAAAGGTGGTAATCATACTAGACATCACAACCAAGCTTCTTAATTTTGCTTACTCTTGTAAGCATTGTCCATCTAACTGCAGATTCCATAAACATAATTTTATTATAATATCTTATAATTATAAAAATAAGGAAGTATAAGTATAAAGAATTTGGAAAATACAGAAAGGCAAAGAGAAGAAAATAATTGCCTATAATCCCATCATCACTCAGTGGTTTTTTGATCATTTTTTTGAAAATTGATATATTTAAAATAGTTGAAACTATAATTCATACACTATCTTGCATTGTTTCAATAGCTATACCATCTTACAACAGAAGCATTTTCCTATGTTATCAAAAACTCTTTATTAATGAGGCTTTAAAAACTTCATAAAATTCCATCACCTGATAATTTATTTAAGCAATGTCCTGTTGCTGTGCAAAATAATGCTGTAATAAACATGTCTGGGTGTAATTTTTGTTTGCAGTTTTGACTTTTTCCTTACGAAGAATTCTTAAAGTCAAAGAAAATCAAAACTTCAAGGTATATGGTTCACATCTCCAGGGTAGCGGCACCTATTTGTATTTCTACCAGCAATAAACATGTGCCTGCCTCACAGTGTTGCTTACATTTTATTGCTGTAGAAAAATCCATGCAAATGACAGATGAGAACCAATATCAAGTTTCTCTGATCAAGCTGACTCTGAACAGTCAGCCCAGTGTTCTGAGAACACCAGTTATTTGCATCCTACACCCTCTGTTCTCTGGGGTCAGAAGGAGCCTGCAAATTCAACGTCTGTGTTTCAGTAAACATTCTGCAGTGCTGCAGCCCTGTGCTAAATTCTAGGAAAATAAACATTAATTAGCCATGAACCTTGATCTTAAGGCAGTTTTTCAACTGATGTGCGTAGGCATGTTGTTGTGCTAAGATATCAAATCCCTTGGCCTTTGAGGCCTGAGGGGACCCCAACCATTAGGATGGTCACTTCTGGCAGACTTTGTTGTTGGGCCCTGATGAGGCAAAAGCTGCAAAACACTGCCTTCCTGTCACCTTGGTGTTCTTCCAGGTCTTTGTTTTCTGCAGAACTACGTTTTCATGGGCAAGAACAAATACGTGGACTATTCCCTCCTCATTGCCACCAGTGTAGACACAGCCCAAGTGGTGGATGGTTGTGGGGGCACATTCACATCCTCTATGATCTATAATATGAATATAACTAACTTGGTAAAACTCAGTATTCCTTGTTGTGGGCTTACCTAAGCTCTTTGGGTTTTGTTTGTTTGTTTGTTTTGAGACAGAGTCTCACTTCATCGCCCTCTGTAGAGTGTTATGGCATCACAGATTGCAGCAATCTCAAACTCTTGGGCTCAAGCTATTCTCTTGCCTCAGCCTCCCAAGTAGCTGGGACTATAGGTACCCACCACAATGCCTGGCTATTTTTAGAAATGGGGTTTCACTCTGGCTCAGGCTGGTCTTGAACTCATGAGCTCAGGCAATCTACCCTCCTTGGCCTCTCAGAGTGTTCGGATTATAGGCATGAACCACCATGCTTGGCCTTAACTAAGCTCTTTGAAAGGCTGTAGGACTACCCTGGGCAAGGTAAAAGGCATTATCTTTTAGCTGTATGATATACCATTTGTGGTATTTCAGAGTCTCCTGAATTGGGATAGAACGTGATGAATTGCCTTTTTCAGAAGGCACAATGAATAGCCCCTCAGTTCTCTAACCAGGTTCTGTACAAACTGAAAGACACTTAGAGGCTAAAACACCACTCTTACTGATGGAAGATTTCTGTTCTCTGTGGGTAGCTCAATTCTAGTAGTAGAAAGGAAACCCTAGGCAGGAGAAAAGCAAGCTGATGTGAGCATGCCCAGTTTCTTCTCAAATTTGCTCAAGTAAATCACTTCTATACTCCAGAGGTGGAAAGAGCAAAGGACAGAGGACTGAAACATAATAGGCTTCCAGCCCCTTGGAAAGAAACATCAGGAAAGGAAGAATCATTTTCTTCTAAAAATATGTTACTGGGAAGGTACAAACTGGGAGATTTAAGTAGGTAACCATGGGTCAGACCACAGACAACAGGAAGTATTGAAAGGCAACAGGAAGTCACTGTAGGTACCTGAGAAGGAGTACAAAGAAAACAGTTTAAAGAAAAGAAAAAAAAAAATAGTTTGGGGAGCAAAAGTAGACGGATTAGAAAACGTAAGAGGTAACAAAGCCTTAGACATAGTTTTGGGGGACATTTCAAGAACAAAACAGAAAATATGAGGACAGTTATTCTATGTTGATCCACAGGGTAGAACTGTGTAGTCTAAAGCAGATGTGATGCCAATATAGGCTTCAATTCAGTGTAAGGAAGAGCTCAGGGTTAGAGTTGCTGTCATGTGTTTTTGGGGCATTAGACAGCTTCTTCACAGAGCAGAAGTCACTTCTGTGAGCCAGGTCTCGTCCATTTTCATCTTTTCATTGACTTTAGGCAGTTTTTATTTTTTAATCAGACTATTACATTCAGCAATCAACAGCATGGGTGCAAAAAAAAAAAAAAACTACATTAATATCCTCTGTTGGGATGCTTTATACTTTCCACAGAACAGAAACTAAAATAACCTGTTATACAATTAGTTATAAATACAGACCTTGAGTTTTTTGCCCATACACATGAGTATTGTCTAAAACATGTCTTCTTCTTCTTTTTTTATTATTATAAATTATAGCTGTGTACATTAATGTGAACATATCTTCTTTGTAGCAGCTAGGCCCTGCCACCACTGTGCTTGGCTGAGTTCACACATCTGTTGTAACCTGTAGCTTCCCTGTTACTTCTCTGGCTCTCCTCTCTTGCTAAGCTTTGTTTCCTGGGAGTAACTAAAACCTTCTGCCACTGCCATAGTTACTGATGCTACAGGAACCACCATAGCCACCTTGCTTTTGTGTTGGCAAAGTATTGACCACCATAAGGGCCAGAGCTTCTTCCCTTCATGGGTCCAACATTTGATGACTGATTGTTGTAATTGCCAAAATCATTGTAACTTCCACCACCTCCAAAACTGTTTCCATCATTACCAAATCCTTCATAGCCTTCCCCACTGCCACCATATCCACCACCACCACAGCTGTCACTAAAGCCACCACGACCACTGAAGTTTTGTCCATGGCCAAAGTTGTCATTTCCACCAAAACCACCTCCACGACCCCCACCAAAGTTTCCAGAACCACTTCGACCTCTTTGGCTGGAGGAAGCACTAGCCATCTCTTGCTTTGACAGGGCTTTCCTTACTTCACAGCAGTGGCCATTCGCAGTGTGGCCATCTTATCCACAGAATCATGGTCATCCAACGTAACAAAGGCAAAGCCCGTCTTC
>CAUYPK010075277.1:0-94187 GCA_963574355.1 Loris lydekkerianus
CCATCAGAATCAAAATCAACTTTCTAGCAGAGTACCCATTCAAGCCACTGAAGATCACATTTAAAACAAAGATCTATCACCTGAACATCGATGAAAAGGGGCAGGTCTGTCTGCCAGTAATTAGTGCTGAAAACTGGAAGCTAGCAACCAAAACCGACCAAGTAATCCATAGCACTGGTGAACGACCCTCAGCCTGAGCACCCCATACGGGCTGACCTAGCCAAAGAATACTCTAAGGACCGTAAAAAATTCTGTAAGAATGCTGAAGAGTTTACAAAGAAATATGGGGAAAAGTGACCTGTGGACTAAAATCTGCCACGATTGATTCCAGCAAGTGTGAGCAGAGACCCTGAGCAGTGCATTCAGACACCCCGCAAAGCAGGACTCTGTGGAAAATTGACATGTGCCACTGCCTGGCGTTCGCTTGTGGCAGTTACTAACTTTCTACAGTTTTCTTAATCAAAAGTGGTCTAGCTAACCTGTACAGAAAGGATTAAAAATTTAAGATGTTCTAAAAAAAAAAAAAAAGATGGAAATCATGAGTTGCAGCCCACCTCGTAGTATCTGTAAACACTAGCACATTTAATGCCTCAGTTGTATCTCTGAGATTTTTTAATTCAACTCAATAGCTTCCCTTATTTTTTATCAAAAAGTCCCCAGCTATGATGTGCAGAATGGAGGCCCTGCGCCTTCCTTCTGTTTCATTTCTTGGTTGCACATCAGCTCAGAGGCTGGCAGAAGACACTGAAGTGATTGCAAAATCCAAGTTGTGCTTTCCCATGAATCAACCCTGGGAGGGGGCCTAGAGCTGTCAGCAGGAGGAGCCCCCACTGTCCAGCTGGCCAGACTGCCCTCAGAGGGGTCTCAGCTGCAGACAGGTGGCAGAGCTGACGAGATGGCAGTGGGAGTAGCTCCGGCCATGTCTCCCTGCGGTTCTCAAAGCCACAAAGTGCCAAGTGTTCTTTTCCATCCAGCTCTTGTCATCTGGGACTGAGGGTCCTCCTTAGCTATTTCAGGCAATTATTTCACCCTCTTATAAACAAGAACATTGTCCTCACTGTCATAGCTTGCCCCATCTCTCTGATTTCCAACTCTGACAGCAAAATCATGGCTTTTAATTCTTAAAAAAAATTACCCTATGGGTCAAAATTAAAACAAAACAAGCCTGGCTTGGCAACGGTAGCTGAGTGAGTAGGGTGCCGGCCACATACACCAAGGCTGGCAGGTTCAAGCCCGGCCCAGGCCTGCTAAACAACAATGACAACTGCAACCAAAAAAAAATTAAATAAATAGCTGGTCGTTGTGGCAGGTGCCTATAGTCCCAGCTATTCGGGAGGCTGAGGCAAGAGAAACGCTTGAGTCCAAGAGTTTGAGGTTGGTGTGAGCTATGATGCCACGGCACTCCACAAAGGGCAACATAGTGAGACTCTGTCTCAAAAAAATAAATAAATATATGCTACCTCTTTTTTCACAAATGAGATCATCCATTTTCTCTTTGATGGGTATTTGGGTTGGTTACAGTTTTATTTTGTCTTATAGTTTCCTATTAAACAATTGTGAGGGGAAAGTTCTATGAGGAGGCCATGTGGGCTGAGGACATGATTGAAATGGCTTTGCCCTTCTCTTTTCTCCTCCTGCAGATCTGAGAACGCCAGGCCGCCCAGCAAGGAGCAGGAAGGAGGCTGGAACTCCACATTCCAGGCAGCTCTGCGTGGGGCAGTGGTTATCAGAGTGTAGTCAACATCGTCAGACTCATGTGAAGAGCTTGTGAAAATTCCTGGGCCCACAAACCTGGGGGTGGGGCATAGAAATAAGAATTGTGACAAACATTTTGAGGAGTTTTTTGCACATATATTTTAGAACCAGTGATTTAGGCTTCAGAAAGAGCACAAGTTACCCAGCCTTGGGTGTCCCAGCCACGCTGGCTTCAGCTCCCTTATGAGTGCAAAAAGGCCAACAACC
Organism: Loris lydekkerianus; assembly: GCA_963574355.1. Lineage (NCBI taxonomy): Eukaryota > Metazoa > Chordata > Mammalia > Primates > Lorisidae > Loris > Loris lydekkerianus. Next base: position 1,963 of record CAUYPK010075277.1, read on the forward strand.
TGCAGGTGGAGGAGGGGGAGGAGCTAGTGCTGGGAGCTCCCGCCATGCTCACCACAGAAGCAGGGTGCGCTCGGTCCCTCCTAACACCTAGTCTGTCCAGCACCTCCCTGACCTCAGGAAGGCAGCAGCAGAGACATCCAGCCTCCCTGGTGCTGGGCCCATCTCCAGCAAGCCACCTTGGTATGGACAGATGGCACGGCATGACACTGTCACGGGTGTGAAGGAGCAGAGAGACTTCTTTGTCCTGTGAACCCAGTGCATTTCTACTTTACAAATGCAGACGTGGACGTTTAATAATGAGCAGCCTGGCCTAGGACACCAGATCACCAGGTGACAGGTGTGTCAAAGCGGAGATGGCATCTTGGTTTCCCCAGTCCCTGAGATGGCCATAACTCCTGTTTCCCTGGAAGTAAAACAGCCATAAATGGAATTTATCACAGATGATCGCTGTTATTTTATTCCCATCGCTCGATGTCATTTTTATAAAGCAGTAAGAAAAATAGGCATGAATGCACATAGATTTGAGTCCACACGTACCCCAGAGTTAATGGTAAAAGAATACACACAGCTATATTTTGCAAGATTCTTAATCATTTCTAGGTACCCTGGTGAGCATGACTGAAAAATTAAAAATTTGAGGTACATGTATGTGTATCAGTGTGGGTGAGAGAAAATTTCACAGAGAAGGCTGCAGTGGTACACTGACTACCCAAATCCTAGGCCCCTGAAAACTTCTCAATGACGGGGGTGGGGGGGATGTCCTGGTGGGGCAAGCCAGTCTCTCCAGATGCCCAGGGAGCCCCGCGGCCTTGCCACCCACTGAGCAGGAGGGACACGACCAGAACAGGGACTTGGCGCTTGCACAGCAGCTGCCTCTCAGGACGGACCCAGAGCTCTCCCAGGGACACAGAAGCTGGATTCTTGGACAAGCCAGTTCATTTTTCTCCTCATCAGTCCATGGAAAGTTGCCTCCACAGATTAATTTCCAAAGGAATGAATATTATCACCAGATGTCCTCCTCCTCCACAGCCCCACTTCAGGAAATACTTTTCCTTGATAATGAGGAAGACTTGACTTCAATAAGCCAAGATGCAGTTCTGCAGAATAGATTTTAACGTTTACGTGAAAAACGCAGTCCGCCTCAGATGGGCTGTACTGTGCGTTCCTGGTTGCTGTGCTCTTCCTGGACTGCACGACCAGCTCTCCTGATGCCACTTGCCTCTTGTCCATCAGCACCTCACTGAAGCTGCCAGGGACAGTTACGGGGCCATGCAGTGCTGAATGGGCCCAGCCTCTAAGCATTAGATACTGCCTAAGAGAACTGTGCAGAAGTTAGCCCTGGGACAACAGATACTACATTCATCTTCCTACATTAAAAGAATTCTAGGGGTAAAAAACAAAACAAAGCCAGAGAATGCCAGTCAGTAGCTAAAAGTTTCCATCAAAATTAGAACAGAATTTTCATCTCAAAAGTTTCTTCTTAAATTATATTTGGTCTGCAGACATGAATAAAAATGACTGCTCCCAGAAAAGATGTTACAGTATCATGAACAGACAAGGCAAAGCAGGGCAGAAGGGCAGCACGGTCAGGGGACCTCTGGTCTTGCTCATGTTCACCCAGAACGCAGCCTGGAGGCAGTGGTAGCCGAGCACAGGCACTGGCCAATGCGGTCACCGTGTGGTCAGTAAGCTGACTGCACTCCGCTGGCCTTGGCTGTACATCACCCAGGTCAGGGATCCAAAAACCCAGTGGAGTAAGAATGACCGACACAACTCACAACACAAAAGCAATTCCATTTATGAGAAAAAGCACACAAAATAAATTCTTCTAATTTGAAACACAGAAAGGAGAACCCAAAGAGAAGCAGGGGAATTCTGTTTTGACCCTGACCTGTGACTAAATGCCTGAGAAGCCCAGTCCCAGCCCGGGAGGGCCCCGCCAGACACTCAGCTCGTCTTTTCTACCATAGATGTCAGCTGGAGAAACCAAGGCGCACGCACGCTAAGTGACTTGTCAAAGTCTCGTTTCAGTTTGGATTCTTTTGGTCCAAGCAGAAAGGTCTCTGTGGGAGCTCCAGGCACACAAAACCAGCCAAGTCCACCTGGGTCTCCAGGGTCTAGAACGCAACTCTCTGCAATGCTGGCAGTGGAGAGCCCGCAGGTCCCAGCCTCACACAGACAGATCTTCAGCAGCATCACCAAAACTACATTTCTTATCTGGGAATTACGGAGCGCTGGCACTGGCCATGCTGGTGCCGCCCACCACGGGGCTGCAGGCAGAGCTGTGGTCAGCCACCTGGGACGCCATCTACACCTTGTTCTTGTCCTCAAGGACATCTGACACAGTAGCCCTGTTTTGAACAAGTGAAAAGGGCATGTAAACTGGGCTCCATGAGACATGCGGTGATGAAAACAGTTTTCTCTAAAACCACTCATAACAATAATACAACAAAATACAGAAAAGACAGAAAACAGATTCATTTCTTTCATGGCACTTGTAGGGTGAACACAGGTTAAGACTGTTGAGCTCTAGGCCTCGTTTCCAGGCCAACGTCCTACATTGTGACTTGACAAGGAAATAGGAGCCTGCACAGGGCACCTCAGCCTCGGGGCTGGAATGAGGCCAAACCCACCACAGTGATTACAACAAACATTCAGCCTGACAGTCAGCCTCCTAATCTCACCCTTTGGGACACCTCCTGGGTTCCTTAAATACATTTGTAGGACTCAGGAGCTAATTTGAATTGTCAGCCAAAATGCAAAATGCAAAAGGACAAAGGACTGCTAAACTTCACTCACTGATATTACAGGTCCCACTCTCCTGTGGGTGTGATTTCTTGGATATGATATCACAGCTCAGAGATGGAAAGATAGGTATGGGAGAAAACCCCTCATGATTTGGGGCTCTGCATGCGTTCTGTACATAATTTAAAATTGTAACTGAGAATCCCATTTGCACAGCACCACCCTCCCATGTGCCTGGAAAGCCCTCCGTGTGTGCACTGAGACACACGTGTGGACGTGGGTACTGTGGTGCCACCCAGTCCCAGCACCCATGTCTGACAACAGCTGTGCAGGAGACAAAACACCCAGCACACAAATGAGGCCGAGCTCTGTCCACACAATTTGGAAAGCTCTCAACAAAGTGCAATTAAGTTTTAAAAAAAAAAGCAAATGGTAAAACAATATGCATCATATGAACTCGTACGAAAATATAAACACAACCTAAGCCATCTATTTTCATTTGTCCATATTTGTATGTAAAATACACACCAAAATCTGGAAGGATTCCTCCCCAACTTTTGTTCTTTTGGAGACATAATCTCACTTTGTTGCCCTTGGCAGAGTGCTGCGGCGTCAAACCTCACAGCCACCTCCAACTCTTGGGTTTAGGTGATTCTCTTGCTTCAGCCTCCTGAGTAGCTGGGACTACAGGTGCCCACCACAAAGCCTGGCTATTTTTTGTTGCAGTTGTCACTGCTGTTTTAGCTGGCCAGGTCTAGGTTTGAACCCACCACCCTCAGTATATGGGGCCGGCGCCCTACCCACTGAGTCACAGGCGCTAACCTCCTCCTCAACTTTTAACAGTGGGGGGGACTCTGGGGAGCAGACAGAGCATGGCTCTTGCCTTTCTGAAAGAGGCTCATCCCTCTCTAACTTCCCGAAATCATTGAACTTTTTATGGAGCATTTTTGTATCATGTAACTAAATACAGACAAATCAATGAATAAATGATGACAGAAAAAAAAAAAAATGATGAAAGTACAGGGAGGAGAGAGAGGGCAGGAAGAAGGACCAGGCTGGTTGCTCTCCAGAGTGCGGTGTTTTCATAGTCAAAGGGACAGAGGTATGGTTGGTGACACTTCAGTCTATCTTCAGAAGTCTTTCATTCCCCAAGGAGACAGTGTCAGCAATGCAGAAAGGGCGAGAGCATGGCTGAGGCCCCTGGGCCAGATGAAGGCGGCTCCCCTACTAATCACAGGGAAAGTTGATGTGATGATGGGAAGGTCACACGCTCACAGGTGGGCCCCTGTCATTTGTATGATAATGAACTATTACCTTAACACAAGCATGTGCCAGGCATTTAATTTGCAAGTGCAGATGCCTGGCAGTTGACTTTAAAATTATTCTGAAATTATCCCTCTGTAATCTGAACAACCAGATTTACTAAGAGAGAGTTGCACAAAGAAGGAATCTGGGGATTGTGAAGCTCAACTTCTTCTGAAGGCCTGGGACACAACTGTGCTTTGCCACGGGCGGAAAGGCAAGGAATGTTCTCTGTTTCACAGATTGGATTGTCACTGTTTCATGGGGTCTTGGTGCAAGGGACCTCCCCTGATCCAGGCCTGCCTTCAGCACAGGGGCAAGTCAAGTGGATTCCGGCATTTGAAACCTGCCTTCTAGGTTTCTCAGGGCTGGTGGGGGCTGTTTACCCAGGTGAGAGAGGAGTGGGCCTTGGAGCAGGTGTGGCTGACCCTGAGGAAGTGGGAGTGTGTGGCCTGTGTCTACTACACACATCATATCAGGATTTAGGGAAGGAAATGCCATTTCCACCTGTCTGTCTGTCACCTCCTCTGTGGGCCCCCCACACACACACCCCTTGCAGGATCACCAAGGCCCAAGTTTACTCCTTTTAGCTCCTGTCTGTGGCCTGCAGCACAAAGAGAAGAGGCAAGGAGGGAGGGCAGAAGGGTGGGAATGCTGCTCACTGGTTCTGGTGCTCTCACTCACCTTCCCGGGCCCTGACGCCATGGCTCCGGGGCACCCCATCCACGTCCTCCAGGACAGTGTGCCGGGAGGGGGGGCCCTAAGCTGGAAGAGTGGGTGTTGGATAAAGCCAGTCAGGGAGTTTCCAGCTTATCACAACATTACAAGCAATGTGCAAGAAGACGCTGGCTTTCTTATTTCTCCTTCAAAATCTGACCTCCTTATTAATGCATCTAAGACTCAGAAAACCCTGGTGTCACTGCAACACATTTCTCCATATCGTTCAAAGGTTCTACGTGCAGCCCACCTTTGTGAAGGCATGGTTCACTCTTTTTAGGGGGAATAAACAAGACTATCAGAACCAGCATTCCTGAGACACATCTCTGCTTCCACCTCACCAGGTGTCACGCAGGGACTCAGCACAAGTGTTTCCAGTCAGAGCCGCGGTGACACTGACCAGCACTCTAAGAAATGCCTGGTTGAATAAAGGATTGTGAGCTCAGAACACACATTTTTTAAAAAAAGTTCGGAAACTTCTTCCCCATGCCGTGCTGGGTCCCAGACACAGGAGCCGCTGTTGTCCGGGACAGTGGTCCTGAGCAGACGCTGTCCTCCCAGCCTCTGCGTGTGGTCAGATCTGGAAAGCGCACTCAGGGCAGCAGGGGGAATGTTTTCCTTGTTTCAAGTGGGCAGTGGAAGTAGTGAAAGCCTAAGTAAACTCTGAGCATTAGATAATGGGCCATTGTGACTCTGGACAACTTCCTGAATGGCCCTGAAAGAACGGGCTTCTCATTTCCTGCTTGCACAGAGGTTAGGACAGTGTTGTGCATGGAGACCCGGGAGGGCACGAGAGACAGGGGGCCAGAGGGCAGAGACAGGGCTGGTTCCTGGCTTTGAAGGGAAAACAAAAAGAAGAGGGAAAAGTCTGTTCCTCCTCGGGTTGTCTAACCCCAAACTTGTCTGTCCTCCTCCCGGCCGGCTGGGCCCCCCTGTTGCTGAGCTGCCGCTGGTCATTCTGCCCTGACCTCTGCTCTGGGGCCCTGGACAGTGGTCACCAGTGTGTGACAGGCCTCACAGTAGCCCGTGTGGGCAGGGAATAAAATTGATGAGGCAAAAGAAGAAGAAGAGATGAAAGCATGACAGAGAAAGAGAGTTACCCACAGCTCATGCGCAGACAGAAAGCCACCTTGGTCTTATTCCAGACGAAGCCAGAAGAGCCGGCTCCACGGCTTCATTTTTCCCATACTCAGGAACATGTCTTTCCAGGGCTCTTTTTTCCTCAAAGGGGGAGAAATCTTCTCACTTTTTTGCATTAGAGAAATCATCTCACTATTTTGCATTACAACTGACTTTTTCCCTTTACGTTTTCCAACCCACAATTACTAGCTGTAAGATCATGGAAAAGAAAAGTGGGCATTGAGAACAGTGGGGTGGGGGCCCTGACTCTGCACAACCAGCTCCAAAGCAGAGCAAACTGTCCCTCCTCTCTGAGCCCCCTGCCCTGCGGCCACAGAGGGAGGTGCTGGGGGGACAGACAGGAGGCCTCAGAGAAAACAGGACGGCCAGACAGGGGCGTAGCACAGGGCCGCACACCACCAGCCTTTTATGGAGAGCAGCTGTCACTACCCTGCTGACAGTGGTTTCACAGCGTTTAGGACCCAGTGGGGAGAAGAGGGCTGTCTGCGGGAGGGTAGGGAGGAACATCTGTGACAGCGTCAAACTCGGGGCTCAGTGGAGGAAACATGGAGCCAGATGGACGTGAGCCCAAATTCTGCCACTGTATAGTTTGGGGCCATCATGACCCTCTATTTCCTTATTTTTAGAAAAGTTGCTGTGAGAATTAGCGGCTACAAGGTATAAAATACCTGCTTCTGTGCCAGTAGATAGAAGACACCCCCCAGAGGTCAGTTCTCTGTTCTGCCGTGATCCTTCACGAATTTCATTTACAGAATTCTACCACACACTGCTGGTTTTATACTATTCATGAGGCGCCAGCCATGTGCCTTACTCTTTCTATTTTATTAGGTTTTGGGGGGCAGCACCTGTGGCTCAGTGGGCAGGGCACAGGCCCTATATACCGAAGGTGGCGGGTTCAAACCCAGCCCCGGCCGAACTGCAACAAAAAATAACCTGGCATTGTGGCGGGCTCCTGTGGTCCCAGCTACTCGGGAGGCTGAGGCAAGAGAATTACCTAAGCCCAAGAACTGGAGGTTGCTGTGAGCTGTGATGCCATGGCACTCTATCAAGGGCAACAACAACAACAACAAAAAAGAATTCTTTTATTAGGTTTTCATGAGAAAAGCACTGCTCCCCATTAGCAGAAGAGGAATAGCTGGTGTCTCTGGGTCAGGAGGAGACGGCAGCCCTGGTGTCTGAGCCAGCTGTGCCCTCTGAACTCTCCACTGCACCAGGCTTCATCTCCTGGAGAAGGTGGTGCCGCACGAGTCAACACAGGAACAGCACCTGGTCACTGTAGAGTCTGAAAGATTTCCACAAATGTGGCAGAAAGGTGGCAACGGAATAGCGGTTTCAGACTGTACAGGATCCAGTGGGGGAGAAGTACCTCAGGCAAGACACAGCTGATAGTGGGGCTGTCAGCGTGTCTTTCAAATGATTCAATCCAAAATACCTAGGAAGATGTTTCACTCTAGGCAGGCTGCCTGCTGCCTGCTCAGTACTGCAAACTCCCGCTGGGTTCTGGTGCCCTGACTTTCTGCTGCTGACTAACCATCCTGAAGGAGGACCAGGAAGGGGAAACAGGTACCTTCCTTGCATCTGAGGGCAAGCTGATCATCCCAAAGACACTGTACCTTTGCCACAGTTAATTCTCTATTATTCACACGTGCAACTCACTGGGAGGGCCTGGACAGAGAGAGCAGGTTCACACCAAGGGTGCCTAGGGTGCCTCAGGGCTTCTCTGAAGACAAACACCAGCATGCCAAATTCTTCTTCCCAATACCAGCCCTTCAAGTATCTGGACACAGCTATTACAATCTCCTTTAGCATTCTCAAACATAAACAGCCCAGTCTGCCTTCATCTGTCATTGTGACTCTTTCCAAGGGCCATCCCCATCCTCTGACCTTTCCAGTTTGCAAGCTTTCCTCCTAAGTGCAGCCTTGGAACCAGACATTTCTCATCAGCATGAGTGTCTGCAGCTTTGCCATGTCTTTGGCTTATTATCTCTGAATGCTAGATATCACCCCCATGGTCAGGTTGTATGGCAAAGTTGGAAGTCAAGTTTTGCAGATGCAAATACGATTTCAAATTAGAGTTAATAAAAAATTTAAAATGTCCTGCATGGCCCTGACTTGGTGTACTTAAAGCCCATGAAAAATGAGTTGGCACTTCCTGGACAGAGATACTTCCCATTTGCCTCAGAGAGACAACCAACCGTGCCGGAATCTGTGTATAGCGAGGGTGGCCATGGGAAGCCCAGGACCTGGGTCCTACAGCCACTAGAAACTGAATTCTGCAGAAACCCAGCAGGCATGGAGAAGGGCCTGGAGCGTCAGTGGAGAACACACCTAAAGAACGGTCTTGTAAGTCCCAAAGAACCCAGACTCTCGACCTACAGAAACAGTGAGGTAACAAGGATGTATTGTTTTAAGGCACCATGTTTGCGGTTATTTGTGATAATGTCATAGTTTGGACTCATATTTCAATACAGTAAACTAAATCTCAACTCTTTTTCACAGGAGACTTTATTGAACCAGCTTTCTTCCATCCAGTATCTTCATAGCTGATTTGGCCTTGACCTTACTATAAATTCCATGATTCTGTTCCAGTCGTCATGGAATGAATTTAGCATCCCAATCTTGCCGCCTGTCTATTCCAATCCCTCCCTCTAGCTCTTGTGTTTCCAAAACCTGGAGTATTCATTCCAACTGGCTGATCATTCCAAGTATGCTATTTTTTGACTCATCTGAGTAACAAAAAGAGATATTAAATTTTATTTCACCAAAAACATCTCAGTATATTTAAACATTAATGACTGTCTGCATTATATATATGAGTTCACCAATTTTTAAGACACAAATTTGACTAACAGGTAGCAAAATTTTCCAGAAAGAAAAGGATTCTCTTCCATCTGTAGACCCATCAATGATATGTACTAGTTGGCCTAAAAGTAATTTAAAGCTATGATGTCAATCAGACACACTCAGTGTGCTCCCCATGTTTCTGTTTTGGTTATGCGGCAGATAGCTTTTCATGCCCTTTTCAGAGTGACCCTACTTTGTGTATTTCTGGCAGACGAAGATGACATCTGGCAGAGGGGCCTAGGCCACTGACATCAGCCGCTGCTGCAGTCCCACGCCGTGTGAGTACTGGAGGTCTGGAGGAAGCTCAGGGTGAAGGAGCTGAGCAAGGCAGAGGAAGTGCTTGAGTTGGAGCCTTTAGGCCACCAGGACTGCCAGTGACACTGCCGAGCTGACCCCCACGCAGTTCAAAATCTTCCGGGAAGACTGCAGAAACCATCCTGACGTGCCCAAGTCCTAATGTCTGATACCTGTGACTATGACCTTATTTGAAAATAGGGTCTTTAAAGATATGACTGAGTTAAAAGGTGGCCATACTGGATCAGAGTAGGCACTAATCCAATGACTGATGTCCTTGTGAAGAGGGACATTTGGACACACGTACAGAAAGGAGAGTGCAGTGTGATGACAGACAGTGGAGGGAGACCAGAGCTGTGCGTTTCCACGGTTGTTGGCAACACCAGACCCTGGTGGCATCCTCCCCTGCAGGCTTCATGGGCCGCCAGAATGGGTAGGGAATACATTTCTGGGTGTCTTAGCCATTAAGTTTGTGGTAATTTGTCACAGCAGCCTAAAGAAAACCTTCCATAACAGGACAGCTTTGAGCTGGACATCTAAAGAAAGAGCACAGGGACGGGGGGCTGTCACATGAGTGGACAGAGGGACTGGCAGTCATGACGTCGATAAAAATGAACATCCTGGACACTCACCCTTGATAAAGCACAATGAAGCTTTAGGAAAAAACCCTACTGGGCTGCAGCACCGCTTTGCCCCCGGGCGGTTTCTTGAGACACACAAAACTGCTTTTGTGCGAGTCTTCAAAAGCTGTGAAGTGGCAGGAGACATAGCTCTGATTAACTCTGGATTAACCACTTATCAAGCTGTGGGAGCAGCAGTGTGCTGTCCAGTTGTCAGAGTGGGCCGAAGCCACGTAACAGGAAGAGAAGGAGCCGAAGTGTAAAGGATGGAGGTCAGAGTGGCCCTGTGAAGGCAGTCACGTCATGGAGCTCAGTGTACAGTGGTATGTGTGTGCCATGGTGCTGAAATGCCTTTCTTACTAAACTAGCTCTTACCTTGGAGACTTCACTGTGCCAACTTTCCATGAGCCATGGCTGCTCCCGAATCCCTTACAGAATGAACTAGAACACACTAACAAAATGTTCTAGAAAGAGAAAAAAAGCTTGAAAATTAAAAGAAAAAAGTCACTGCTCCAAAATGACTCCTTCCTCCCGCAGGTGCTGAGGGACTGTGCCAGGATGGCCGCCCAGTCAGGCTGCTGGATGAACTGCTGGCTGCCGGCGCCCATGGGCACAGGAGAGCCTTGCTCTACCCAGGGAGACATGGAGGAGCGAACACAGAGACTGCTCCCACCTCTGCGTGGTGGCAGGTGATGGGGACGCCTGGGACACCTTTGTCAGAGTCTGCCATACTCTGTGAAGAAGAAAGTTGTGGCAGCCCAGACAAGGCTTCCTCAGCACGGCCCTTCCACTGTGTTCCCTTCAGGGGACAAGGAGCAAGATAGCCCACAGAATGGAAGATCTACGTTGGGTGTCCGGCCCAGGTGCAGACTGCATCAAAAGCTGACATGCCCTCTGCAGCCAGCAGTCCACAATGGATAACCACCCAGTTAATCATTCCCACTCATATCTGCAAAGAGCCCTGCCAAAAGCATGTTCCAACACTTTCTGCGCAGATTAAGTTGCTGCTGTTCACATGAGGAGAAATTCTACCTGTGAAAATGTCTGGCATACATGTGGAAACCAGATACACTTCTCAAGCATTTAAAATCCAGCACTGAGCTTTTAATCTTTAACACACACCTTTTGCATTTTCTAAACGTGTAGACACCAACCAGGGAGTATCGTGACACAACGAGCACCCAGCCTGCCTAATAAACGATGCTGTCCCTGGGTCACTCCCAAGTCCTACTGCAGTGGGGAAGAACATCTGCATTTGTCCCCAGCACACCCATGCTGCGGTGAACAATGTTTCACTTGTTTTAACTGACAACGATAGCATACGTTTGTGGAGCACAACTTGACATTCTGATATATGCACACATATGGAACGGCTACATCGAGCTAGTTAACAGATGCATCACCTCATGTACTGTTTTTTGCAGTGAGAATACTTAAAATCCACTCTCTTAGCCATTTCCAAGAATGCTGTATGTTGTTAACTATAGTCACCATGATGGACACAGATCCTTGAACCTACTTCTCCTACCTAACTGAAATTTTATGTCCACCAACATCTCCCCAAGCTCAGCCCCCAGCCCCACTTTCCACTGAGCTTTGCGACTTAGGCCTTTCAGACCCTGCACGTGAGTGAGGTCCCGTGGGCCTGCCTGTTGGTGCCTGGCTCACTTTACCTGATGCTCTACAGGTTTGCAAGTGACAGGATTTCCTTCCTTTTTTAAGACTGAAGAGTATTCCACTGTGTGTAGGTACCACAAGCAGTGACTGGCATTTATTAAAAACAAAAAGCAATGAAAGCTCCAGATTATTGTAACTATAGAGAAGTCTAAAATTCAGTGGTATTTTTCCAACAAATGGTGTGGACCTATTTGGCATCCCAGGCAATAAAAAGTGAGCCTTAACCTAAACCTCACATCTTACACAAAAATTAGCTCAAAATGGATCATTGATTTAAATCTAAAACACCAAGCTATGAAACTTTTAGAAAATAACACAAACCCTCTGGGCCTAGAGTTTGCCAAAGAGTTTTCAGATGTAACATCCAAAATCGTGATCTATAAGAGAATTTTTTAATATATATTGGACTTCATAATTAAAAACTCTTACTCAGCAAATGACCCTGTTAAGAGGTTGAAAGGACAAGCTTCAGACTCCGGGAAAATAACGTGCAAGTTCGCGCCTGGCAGAGATGCCACACAGAGCACATATGGGGCTCTCAGAACACGCCGGTGCTCCCTCTTGGCACAGCGTAAATGTGCTCACGTGTGCTGGAGACACCGGGCTCTGCTTTCTCACACTCTCCTGGGCTCTGCCTCCTCAGGTGTCAGGCGCAGTGAAAGCGAGGACAACTAGGGAGCAAGCAGGGCTGGGCCTGGGACTGGCCAGGGCTGGCTCTCAGGCAGAAGACCTAATGGGGCCCCCAAATACTCCATCATCAGATACGTAATGCTCGATCAAACCTAACGTAACAGAATCCATGCTGGACAAGGCAACACACAAGCACTCACAGAAGACACCATCACTCTAATTCTAGCCCTGCAAAGAAAGGAAATGGAAAGAGCAGATTCAGGGGAAACAAAACAAAGTGCACGGTCCTGACACCTTCAGTTCTGTTCTCAGGTAATTCTCACACGACGACGCAGCACTGTGCTCCCCCAAGTTCTCAGCAGCAGCGTGGGGGCCTCACCTTTGCCGGTCTCACACGCCACCAGCCTGAACCATCATGCAGGGGGCTCTGCTGCCCGTACTCCGGAGTGAGCCCCTCTCCTTCCTTCTGAGACCTGCCCTGGCACCATGTTCCACCCTCTTCTGTGCCAAAACCCAGCAAGCAGGGCAGGTGCCCAGAACGTGGAGCTGCATGTTGGAGGTGCCAGGTCTAGCACGTCCACTCCCTATACCACTGAGATGCCCGCACCCATATGCTTAGGACGGGCCACCTGTCTGGCTCTTAATCAGACTGACTTGTGCTCTCACGAAGGGCCTGCACTGCAGTGGTTGAATCCCAGGGACTTGCCAATGGTAGTGCCCAGGTGGCCCTCAGGCTGACACACAGCAGTCTGTAAGGACAATTCTCCCGGGGGTGTCCAGAGCAGAGGGAGGAAGGTGGAAGCTGCGGACTCTGTGCACCACTTGGGGGCCGTTTGTCTTAGTACAATAGGCACAGAGATGTTCTTCAGAATTGAGAAAAGCAAAATAAAGGAGGGTCTTTCTGAATGGGCCTGGGACTCTGTGGGCAGTGCCCGGACCTCAGGGCACAGCTGTGGAGAGGGAACTTCTGGGCACTGCCATGGGCTGTGGGAGGGGCTGAGAGCAGCACCTGTGTGAGCAGTGGGCGTGCGACCACACCCTGCTCTGCAGTCCTGTCCCCACACGCACGTGCCTCACAAAACCCTCCAGTACAGGAGGGTGTCACAGAAGGGAGAGGGCAGACACTCCACAGTTTCTAGAATGCCTGAGGACACGTCCTCTCTTCATGTGGCACACGTCACTCTGACCTGCCCCCGCCCCTGCCCCCACTTCACCCAAAGGGAGCTGTCCCTCTCCTCCACGCCCAGCTGCCAGTGTCTGACTGCAAACTACACTTAACTTGGAAACACTGCAGCTGTGCCAAGCTCTACCACCTAAACAAAGCCAAGCTGCTGGCCTCAGAGCCTACTCTGCAACCCCAGCTCCGCGTACAACGTCCAGCTCTTTTTTGCTGCCTTTGTTTAAAAGAAAAGACAATCCTGTATCCAAAAAACTGCCTCCCAGGGGTTCCCTTTTTTATGAGCATTTAACCAACTGTAGCACCAAAGAGTTTCTGCAGCCTCCCAGAAGCCTCCCCTCCTGGCCAAGGTCCTCGCCCCACACCTTCTGATTCTCCAGCAAGCCTGGACCTGCTAGTGTGAGAAGCCAGCCCACCCTGGTTAGCCTGGGTTAGTTCCTCTCAGAAGTAAACATTTCCTTATTTAATCACATTATTAGCAAGCTGCAAGAAAGGAGACAACCAAGTGTGAGGCAGTGTGCAAAAGGGCACACGACACACAGGCACTTTTCACTACGAGGGAAGAAGAAGAGAGAGGGCACAGTTCTACTTTTGGGTAAACAAGGAGACCCAAATCGGAACATTTAGTGATGAAACTGTATATTATGATTTATGCTGTGCTAAATATTTAGCTGTTTACTGTTTTCACCACTCAGGAAAATAATTTCATAGCCTTAAGGTGATATTTTTTATGGAAATCTTTCTTATTTAATGATTATCAAGAAATTTCTAAGTGCTTGAGGTCCTATGCTGGGCACTGATGCTTCAGTTTAAAAACACATCTCACACAGAGTATCAGGCAATTGCACAGCTGTATTTTCACCTAGACTTACAAAGAATGAAGCTCTGACCAAAATATTAACTTTGGAATCTTTGGAATCTGAATAATAATCTACGGTTGATCTTGTTAAGACTTGACCTCACCCATCTCTGCACAGTCTTCAGTAACTATATTCACTTATTGGTGCTGATGCAGTTTTCTATATAACTTTCCTTCTGCCTGTTTATGTCCTACCATGGTAGTGAACTCAGTTTTCAAATAGCCAAGCAGAAGATGGATCTGCTCCTTGGTTGCTAGTCACTTTCTGTCATCCCTTCACTGTTTTTTCATCATATATTTTTTTGCAGGCCACTGGCCAGGGGCAGACAATACAAACCTGCAGAATGACCGGGGGGTGCCCAGAATGATGATGGACGTTATATATTTTCAGATATGAGTATCTCTGCTTCAAGAGTGAATGGGCTGTAAAATCCACTAATGAAATTGAAAGGGAAAGAAAGGACAGCATTTCCTGGGTGGAGAGGGTCCACCTGGAGAGGAAGGGCCGTGCTCTCAGAAGCTCGCGTCACAGCAAGCACCCAAGTCAACACAGGTGACGCAGATGAAGGCGTGTGCCTGTGTTTGCTTAGCTATTTCTGGCAGTGTTTGTGTGAAGGTAAGTGTACCATACGATAGAATCGGAAAAGGACAGTCTCTTGACACCAGCTGCACGCCAAGTCCAGGCCACACAGCACCCTGTACATTCTAATCACCAAAGAGAACACGCACCAGGTCCCAACAAGAACAGCCTTTACCAGTGTCTCTACATCTTTATGATACAACTTTCCTTGCCACTTAGATTGAAGGAACTTACAAGATTTTCTTGGGTTTTAAGGATACCTGACATTTGTTACCATTTCTGTTAATTTATTCCATTATGATGAGAATCATATTTCAGGTCAGAATTTTAGCAAGCTATGTCATTTAAAAAAACTAATAAAGCTCCCATGTAGTTCAGATTTCATTATATCAATAAAATGATATAATAAATCATATAGTATCTGAAAAGAGATGTTTCAACACCAAACATCTCATTTATCGCTAATTGCTAATGGACAATTGCTGGGCTGGACAAGGGAGCAAGGACAATTGATTGAAGTAAACAGGCTTGGGCATTTCCAGTTGAATGGAAACTGTCACGCAGTGTGCTGGCTTGTCTTTTTGTAAAGAACTGCGATGCAGAGTTACATTACTGCACCCCACCAATTTAAAGCCAGACCTTCTAATTTCATGCTCTTTATAGCTCAGCAAATTCTGATTTGGAGAGTTGATGTGCATGGACTTTTGTGCAATCCTATTTACAAACCAACTGAAAAAAAAAATAAAGAGTTCCAATCCCAGAGTACACTCTGTAGCTCAGAGCTTGCCAGAGACGGCAGCTGCGGTGCTTATGATGGCCTCGCTGTTTTCGCCATCCCCACTGCAGCAGGGGGCTCTGGGCTGGTCCTCAACAGGAATTTGGCCTGCAGGTAACCCATCAAGGTCAAGTTCAAGAAGGTGCGCTTCCAAGATTCAGGAGGAACACTGCTCGGTATCAGTTGTGATGTTTGTGTGACTTAATCTGGGGAAAATTCAGATTAGTAAATTGGTCCCAAAATGCACTGCTTTATCCTTGTGGCTGTGGTTGCTGAGTCCATTCACCAATGAGTATACTCTGAAAATAAATGTGAACTGTCCACTTCATAACAGCCCTAAGACAAGAAAATCTGTCATGGCGTTCAAACTCAATTGATAAAATGACATCCGTGAAAGGACAGCCCCTGGCTTCAGGCACTACAAGCAGGTGAGACCGGACACAGGCCCATGAAGCCCAAAGTGACACAGAAAGTGTCCTCCGGCTGGCAGAATTATTAGAAAATATCTGCTTCTTTTTAGCTCTAGCTGCCACCGTGTTCATTTGCTCTTCCCTGTCAGAGAATATGACCAGAACTGAGTCACCTGCCAGCAGCTGGAGCCACTTCCATACCCTCTGACCCTGTACCCAGTTACACAAATGTTTTTAAAAAGTTTTAAGAGGATGGCAATGATTGTATTAGTATTGTGAAAGTTTCTCTTGAATTGCTTTTATGCTGGTTTTCCATGTATGTGATTGTCTTAGTAGAAACCTTTGCCAAAGTTTTCTAAAATAGATTTCTAAAACACCATACAATCTCATGTTTCAAATTCTGGATAAAAATGATGTTTTGTCAAAATGACGAGAACATTTTGCTTAGTAGTTAGAATGGCAGGTTAAGCATTATTCCTCAACCACCATAAAAATAATCTTGCCTTTGCCAACTAATCAGCTTATTAATTGATTATAATTTTTTACGTTAATAAGTGGAGTCAATTTGTAGTAGTAGTTTATAATATTAAAATATAAACTCTCAAATATTATATATTCTTCAGTAATATCATATATCTGAGTTAAAAGCAGTAGCTGTTTGGGGAACAGGCAAGATAATATTTAAAATAATTAGATATTTTTTAAAAATCCGTATTATTCTCAGAAATAATTCTAGAAAGACTTCAGTGGCCTCATCACCCGAATGAGAGAATAAGATGTCACCTCTTTACCTTCTGTCTGTTCTATGCACACACATCAGAGAAGGGACGCAGCTAAACCAGCATTCAATTTTGATGACATCATCCTGACTTTCAGCTCTTACCTTCCATGGCCAGGAGTGAAATCTAGCAAGCGTACTAAAGACACAAAGTTAAGCATTAACCAGAAGGTGAATCAAAATGGGATCTTTTGTGACTCTGTGGTCCTCCAGAATTTCCTCCTGAGTCAAGACCAGGACCCGCCATCACGACACGTATTCAACACAACTCAGAGTGAGCAGTAGGCTGGGGGCTGCCTCTGCTTCCTCGCGGGGTTAACAGTGAAGCCTTAAAACGAGCCCCGCACATGGCCCCGCACATGGCCCCGCACATCGGGGACAGAACACACCCCTCCCACAGCAAGGAGTCCCAGCACCCAGGCACTGCTCTCTCCAGACCAGGGGCGAGGCATGGCTCAGAATCAGTCCAAGAAATAAGTATCGTTTAAATTCCAAAGGTGAAAAGATAGGCACAGTATTTTAATTATAATTTGCCTAAACTTTATCCCTTGCAGAGGATAAGCAAGTGACAGAATAAACAGCTTAGTGGCTTTTTCACATCTTTAAAACAAGGCAAACACCTTAACAGGTGTGACTGTTGCTGTGTCATGAACTCACACAGTGCTTGCTGAAAGAGCAGGAGGGCTGCAGGGATTCTGGAATATACCGTATATACTCGAGTATAAGCCGATTTTTGTGCCGAAAAAACCGAACTCAGCACAACTCGGCTTATACTCAAGTATATCCGGTAATTCGTCTTTTTGTTTCCTCGTGAAGTTGACATGAGTGCCTGTGACAATAGCTCAGATCCATTAGATCGCACTTGACCTTTCTAAAGTCATGCACACTTCACTTTCCCACGGGCCACACAGCCCCTCCGAGGGGCAGTCCTGGGCAGGGATCAGGTGGCGAGTGCATCAGGATAGGGGGCACACCGGGGACAGAACCACGGCATCTCCAGCGCTGGCCTCACACTGCACTATGCAGTTTATTCTCACAAAAAGCGTCCTGCTAGGGAAGGACTGAGGAAAGCCCACCTACCTCACAGATGAGGGACAGCAGGTGGCCGGCAGCCTGACACCAGTGACAGTCCTCCTCACCACTGTAGCACCCTGCCCTTCATGTGCAATCACCCCTTTACTTATCCTGAACATATTCAAATTGAGCCTAGTTAGAAAAATCATAAATGATGAAGTGGCCAAACAGCAGGAGAAAAAGAATGAGAAGGTAGGTACCTGCTTCCTTCCAAGGCAGGGAGACACAAAAACTGGTCAGGCAGCAGAAAGCTTGGCCTCCACGAGCGACTGGGCAGAGCTGAGCCTGAGAATTGCTCTCTGAAAGTAGTGAGATATGGGCGGCACCCGTGACTCAAAGGAGTAGGGCGCTGGCCCCAAATGCCGAGGTGGCAGGTTCAAGCCAAGCCCCAGCAAAAACTGCAAAAAAATCAAAAAATAAAGGTAGTGAGACATGAGATGCTAACACGGGAGTGTCAGCCTGATATCAGGAACCTTCCAGACAGGGAACCAGACTGGACTGTAGCACCTCAAGAGGCCCAAGCATGTCCCTCCGTACTTAGGTTTTAGAAGCTGGCAGACACCCGAGGAAGGAGACAGATTCACTCAACTCCTGACGACCTTCCAGCTACGCTGTCATAAAAGACATCACTGTAAGGACCTCAAAAGGGGACAAAAGAGGGGACTGTGAAAAGCATTTGTCAATATTTATCTCAACCCAACTAAGCAAGTGCTGGAGAGACGACCAGCAGTCACAAGAGGAGCAGACACCACCCTGGTCCTGTCAGTGGAGACAGAATGAATCTGGCAGCCACAGCGAAGCGTCTTTGTGCAGCTGGTGCCTTGGCAAGGAAAAGTCACTCCCTAAAGAAAGGAAAGACGTGGCCATCACCACTGTGAGAGCGGCCGCACACCGTGCCCTGGGCACTGCACGTTCTCCAGAAACTCACCTCACGCTGGTTGCTGTGCTGAGGACTCTTAACCACGCCACGGCACCCACAAGAAAGCACAGATGCGGGTGCCACTAGGGATTTAGAACGGCCCCCCAGCTGGTAACGGGAGAGCTGGCATTTGCCCCGCATTCGTCTGATTCTGAAGTACATGCTTTTACCTGTGATACACGTGTAAGCTACAAAGAAAGATCTAAACGCCTCCACCTGAGTACATCATATTAGGCAAAGTTTGTGCAATGTCCCTTGAAAAGGGAAGTCCCAAATTATGTTGCTAGTGATCGCTATGACACATTGATGTCATGTGAACTAAAAATGAGCTTTGCTTCGGGAGTTTATACAGTATACACATTTAACATCCTTTCCCGTAGGTCACATACAAAATGAAAGCCGGATGCAACCTACGGCCAGGGAGATCCCAGTGTTAACGGGGACACCTGGGGCAGGGCGTGGTGAGCCGGGGACAGCAGTGGCACTTCAGTCCCCCTCTCCCCCCGACCCAGTCCAGGAGGAAAATGGGCTGCAGCATTGGTGCAAGTCTGTTGATGTTGCTACGTTACTGAATATTTTGCTTGGTCTTGCCCAGAAAACTATGTTCATTGTCTTCCAAGAATTAAGCTGTGTTCTGGACATCTCTGTACATGTGCCTTGAAAGTACTGACAGCATTTTCATAAAATAAATATTACTTTTTTCTTTGCCTATGATATATAGTTTGGGGAGAACCACCTGAATCTATAGTGATTTGTAAAGTAAATCTCAAACACATTAGTATTTTAACATAAATGTGTCTATTTAGAGTCTTGTGAGTTACACACAGGCATATGGGTGAGACTTTAGAAAGGAAACTATCCTCACACTGAGGGGACAGACGGGACAGCTGAGTCTCATGATCCTGCCAATATACACATGACAGGAGGGGAGGAGTGAGCACTCAGGGTGCTTCAGTCTTCCTTATTAAAAAAAAAAATTAAGAGAACTTTTAATTAATTTATTTTTATTTATTTATTTATTTTGAGACAGAGTCTTGCTATGTCACCTTGGGTAGAGTGCTGTGGCGTCACAGCTCACAGCAACCTCAAACTCTTGGGCTTAAGCGATTCTCTTGCCTCAGCCTCCCATGTAGCTGGGACTACAGGTGCCCCACAACACCCAGCTATGTGGCAGTTGTCATTGTTGTTCAGCAGGCCCAGCCGGGCTCAAACCCACCAGTGTCAGTGTATGTGGCTGGTGCCGTAACCACTGTGCTATGAGTGCCGAGCCTTAATTTATTTATTTTTAAATTCTTAGTAACAAAAAAGAATAGGTGAAACAATTATAAATGGTAGAAGGCTAACTGATACATAGCTCAAAATGACTTAGTCAATTTTGGAAATGGGCACATGTCTTTATATTGTGTATGAGCTTTCCCTGCAGCACATCCCAGACAGAGGAGGGAGGAGGGCCCATCCCAGCACGGAGGTTCCTCCTGCCCTTGAACAGTGACACCAATCCTCAAAGTTCCTTTCTGTCTCTTCTCGTATCATCGGACCCTTCCTAAGGCAGTATTTGCTTGGTGTTTGGGGGGGGGGGGCGGTTTAGGGACATCCCAAGACACTAAGGAACCAGCACTCTGGGCTTGTCTGCATCCACCTGCTAGAAGCACCTGGCACAGGCCTCACCTGCTCTAAGCTGCTGAAGCATCCGGTGGGACATGTCAACCCATCTTGCCATGCAATAAAGCAAACCTTTACTAAGCTAGGGTGAAATCAGATTCTCCAGGGCCCCTCGGCTTTGTTGCCCTGTTCATTTTCTTTTCTTTTCCTTGCCTCCTTTCTGGAAAGACTGGCATGGGGGAAGAAGACAGATGAAACAGCTCCTCAGTGCTTCATTCCCATTCCTCTGGCTGGGAACACCGAGAGGAGGACGCTCTGCTCCAGCATGTGTGACTGCTTCTTGCACACGTTTGCATCCTTGTTTCTGAGGGCAGCACCAGATGTGAATTACAACATGAGCTGGAGGACAGAGCATTGTTTGCAAACAGCCATCTGCGTGTGCCCCGGCTGTGCCATCTGTGAAAGGAGACCCCAAACTGGAAACTGCAGGGTCCCTCCTAATTCTGCGTCTCGTTGGCTTTGTGAAGGCTGCTGCTGCGCTTGTGAGTGTGCGTGCGTGCATGTGTGTGCGTGTTCATTCCTTCACGCCCCAGAGCTCTACACAGAAGGGGCGTAAATAGTTCAACCCTCTCGCCCTTTTTTCACTCCAGTCAGAGCAATTCCCCTGAAAATGAAGACCCCAGACTATCCCAGGCAGCGGAGGCTTTGCCCAGGAAAGAAGTTAGTGATTTTTATGAACATCTAAAAGAGGGGAAGAAAGCAGATGAGACTGAGGCAGGAACTTCCCCTGAACCAGTGAGGAAGACGCAGCCCTCACGGCTCCCAAAAGACAGCGTGTTCCCTTCGTGTTCTCAGATGCAGCTTGGAAGAGGGGAGAAAATGTAACAATACGGGAGAGCTGGGAATATAGCACTTTGTCCTCTTTAAATAAATCAAAACTTCTTTTTCTAAGAATGTGTGTTTATGTGATTTTCAAGTGTGATGTTTGAAAAATCACAACTGGCATCGCTGTCTATTAAATCTAAAGAAACTTTAGGTAAGGTCTCGATTTGGTACAAAACGTCTTAGGTAACGTCTTTAGGTAACATCTCAGTTTGGTACAAAAAATTCCTGAAAATTTTTCTGAAAGTAGGCTACCCTGAAAATTTAAGCAACAAGATTGTGTGGGGGGTGGGGAGAGACAGAGTGAGGGATTAGTGGGTTATTAAGCTTTGGTGAATGGTGGAGACAGCAGGCAGGCAACTTTAGGGGTGCCCCATAAGGATTTCGTATTCAACAGCCAGGGAAGGCCATTCAGGCACCTTCCTGGGTTCAATGTACCTGCCCAGCCCTGCTACAGGCGGTTTGAGGCTGGCATTCCTGGGGACAATGACAGGGAGAAGGGGAAGGAGTGTGTCTACATCACAGCACCATGACCCAGGAGGTCACCAGTCCTTGGAAGGAGGACAAAGTTAAGTCAGGAGTCTGTTCTGAGGGGCAAGAGCACCTTTTGGGTTCTTCAGCTCCCAGGACTGAGCAAAACCAGGGCTGATGCACACGAGGCCATGGTAGGCTGTCAGGATGGAGTGGAACCAGGAGTGTTTTTAGACGCAGCTTACACCAGACATTCCCTACAAGCTATAGCAGACACCCACTGCCTGTGTCTTCAGGGCCATTATTCATGGGACAGTGACTTGTCGGACATACGCTGTGAGCAGCGGAGACACCACGAGCTGCAGGGGGCCGTGCTCAACTTCACTCTGGAGCCGAGCACAGGCTGTTAGCACTCAAGGGCCTCCTGGATAAAATTTGAATCTTTATATGCACAGCAGTTTTGAGAGCATGAAATTTACCTGAATTTTAGTAGAACACTGGATCCTTCACTAGGTTTCGTGAAATATGAATTTCACCTAAAAAAAATACAATAAACACAAAGCTTCAACCCATCCCTGTAGTCAATCTGGTCCTCAAAGGCTCAAAGTTTGTTACGAGGAGGCTAGAGTCTCAGGACTTCTTCCGGAAGAAATGGCTGCAGAAAGAAGTGAATGCTGTCCCCAAAGGGTCCAGCAGCTGGACAGTAAGCAAGGCCCCTCTACTCCAAATACCAACCAGATGCTTTGTCTTTGTCTCCCAGTGGCTCTGTCTACCCAAGGCCATCCCAGCCCCAGTCACTCCCCTGCACGTTTCTGGTGTATGTGTAGACAGGGCCTTCCCCTATGACCCTTGCTCCAGGCTAGGCTGTATCCAAATTTGTCCTTAGATGCTGATGTCACCTCATGGGAACCTCCTGTGCAGGACAGGGACAGGGTGACCCTCGCTGCGCTAGCTGGGGACGGCTTCAGTAAGGGTTGGAGCGAGCCGCAGGGAGTGTCCCTTCTTGTCCCTGGACGCCGACATGCGGAGGCCCATCCTGAGGCCCATCCTGAGGCCCATCCTGAGACCCATACTGAGGCCCATCCTGAGACCCATCCTGAGGCCCGTCCTGAGGCCCGTCCTGAGGCCCGTCCTGAGACCCGTCCTGAGGTCCGTCCTGAGGCCCGTCCTGAGACCCGTCCTGAGGCCCGTCCTGAGACCCATCCTCAGGCCCATCCTGAGGCCCATCCTGAGACCCATCCTGAGACCCACTCTAAGCCGAGCTGGAGAGGCCACCATCTGTGGCTGCCACCACCAGAAACGGCCAGAGTCAAGGAACATTCCCCCAAGTCAACTGGAGGTCAGTGACAAGACAGAAGTGAGGATGGGGCTGCCGCCAGCATTTCTGCCCCTCATCTTTGTATCTCCATGTTTGCCGAAAAAGAATTTCAGTATCCAACATGAAGTCTGTGGTGACTAGGTCAACATGGAATATATGAAACATAAGGTTGGTGTTTACCAAGGACTTTTGTCTATGGGAAATTATTATTTTTTTGACATTTCAAAACAGAAAAGCCAAAACCAAAACAACTGTTCTTTTGACCGCACGTGGTAAGAGCAGAATTTCTGTTTCCCCATACGCTGGCAGCTAGAGGTGGGCACGCACCTGTAGATGACTTTGCTGCAGCAGTTAGTACACAATCTCCTTCCATACCAAATCAGCATGTGTGCATCCGGCATATATATTTTTTATTTGTCAATTAAATATTTTATAAACGAAAAGTTTCCCTTCAGGAATAAAATCAAGAAACCAAAGTAGCAAATTGTTTGCACACACGTGGATACACTTAGCAGGACTGAACTGCACACTTACAAATGGTTATGACAGTCAATCTTACATGCACTTTACCACAATTCAAAATTAAATTTTTCTTTAACGTTAGGAAAGGGAGTTCTTGCTTTAGTTTTTAACATGATGCAGCAATACATGGCCCGTTGGGGGCTTCCACAGTCACTCCCCTCAGCATTCAGGCCTCTATTTACTTCAGTGTACATTTTCCAAACTGACGATTTCCTCTAATGAATGGTCATGCTCTAAAGCACTTCTCCCGTGGCCCGTTCCTGTTGCACACTGTGTCCCTGGTCAGCCACGCAAGCACCGTAGGGCCCAGCAGCTCTGGGTGTCCACCACCCTCATGGCACTCGGTAAGCGCAGTGCCGTCCTTGTCCTGCCCCTAGGTCAGGCCTGCAACACCCTCACGTCACCCTGCATCTGGGAGCAGTGTGAGGAAACCAAGGCCCAGGACCCTGTTGTCACCTGGTCAGCAGCCGAAGCTGCTGCTGAGGCACAGACACAAGTCCCGCTGACTTCTAGGAAGTCTGCCTTGTCAACCTGCCTCCTGGAAAGGCCAACCTCAGTATCCAGCTCTGGAATTTCATGTCTCAATGAACATATTATTTATTTTCGAGTTAGCAGTGCTCATGTGAGTGTGAAATCATGGGTTCTTTTCTTGCTGTATCATTTTTCAGGCTTAAGAACTACACGCACCATTAGCCTGTGTCCCAGTCTATCTTGGAGGCTAGTCCAGAGGGGCACTGGCCAAGGTCTTGCTCTGCTGCCCAGGCTGGAGTGCAGTGGCTCCATCCCAGGGTCGCACTCACTGCAACCAAACTCACAGAGCAGCTGGGGCTGCAGCTATGCAGCACCATGTTCAACTAATTCCTTTTTTATTTTTTGTGACGACTGTACCTCACCATGTTGCTCAGGCTGGTCGCAAACTCCCAGCCTCATGTGATCCACCCACCTATCCCTCCAAAAGTGCTCAGATTACTGGTGTAAGCCAGGGCGCAGGGGCTCACTTTCAAGTCCACAGCATCCTGTGTGACAGAAGAGAATCAGTGTGAGCCCCACTCCCAATACTTCAGGAGATTTTTCTAATATCAAGGTAAAAATCAAAGCTTCTGAGCTGCCCCTTTTGTAACTGAGCAAGCCAAGCCTGCCAGTGGAAAGGGATGTCTTGCTGCCTTACAAAAGGTAATTCGTTACAGTGAATTATAAACTGATTTTCCTGTAGAAAGGTTTTATGTTTTACTTACTTGGAACCAAGACTCGTGTGGTGCAGGTGACAGCATTTTTGACCAGGAGAAATTCCATCCTGTCACCTAAGCACCCTCTGTATACACCAACTTGCCAGAGAACATTTCACACAAAATCCCTCTTTGTTTTTATAAAAAGGACTGCACAAGTCTAGAAAAAATAGAAGGCATAGTAACGGCACATGGCTATTAAATAGCCCATCAAACACCACACGGTCATGAGCACAAATTTACAGTCCTCAATTGTGTGATTTTTAAAACTTGGGTTGTAATTTACGGAAGTCAAACTAGATTTTGGTTACCTGAAAATGTCAACTGACCAAGAGAACAACGCTGACAACACCTGAGGAAAGGTACAGTACCTTCGCAAAGAGAAGAAGACAGGAACGTGAGAGGCGCGCCAGGACACAGGTGGCACAGCACACAGACGGCACTCCCGCACTGTGCGCTACTCACAGAGTCACCGCTGGGGGAAATAGTGTCAGAAACAGGACACAGCTTTTGGGAAGAGTTTATTTTTTCCACAGGGCATAACAGGCCCAGGCTTCAGGAAGCCTCTCCAGAGTTACGAGGTGGGCAGGATCTCAGGATCGAGAGGAATGTGGCAGCACAAATAGTTTAGGGATGACAGAGGCTGTGTGACTCAGCTTCTCTCGGTAAAAAAAGTCACTTACTAGGGCCTGTGCCTTCAGCCCCGCCGTGTGTCTCAAAAGCAGGTTAGTGAAGGGAAAAACAGGGGCTGCAAAGTGCCCATGCCTCTGGGGAACATGCCCGCGTCCTTAACGTCACAGCACCTTCTGGTCTGCGGAGCTCACAGCAGAGTGAACACGCTGATAGCCAGCCCCCCACCCTCCCTCCTGCAACTATAATACTACTTTTTAATGAAGACTCTAAAAACGGGAAGCCGGCTGTCAGTTTTAATGACTTTCCAACCCTTACTTTATACTTTCAATCTTAAAAAATAACTGATCCTTTTAAGGACACAAATGTGTTAGGAGCCACCCAAATACTTCTGGTGAGTAAATTGCTCTCCGGAATAACAGATGAGAGGCTTCTGAAAGCTCATTAACTCTTAAGACTCGCCCAACGCAACTCACTTGTGCCGGGAATTTCCACGTGGCCCTGAGTCACCATAGGGGTCACTGCTCCATTCTCCTTACAGACTAATTTACTTAGGGCATCTAAGTGTTTATAAATTAAAAATCCAGAATGCAGTAAGAATCTCCAGTAAGACTTAAGAAATTCCAGAGTTACATGTCTGAGAAAGTATAGGGGAAACCTTCTGTCCCATTTATCAACGATCAAGCAATCATCCAAAAAACGTCATCTTCCAGATAACTTAGGTTGACATCTGGAAACCTTGAGAATGCTTATGGAGATGTCTATAAATAAAAAACATTCTAACGCGGCTTCTGGTTTTATTATGCGTGGTTTGTGGCATGGCATGTGGCAGGTGGTCCCCTTGGCTAGGCAACGCAGGACATGGCCCCTCTGGGGTGCTGGAAAGTGGGGGTGATGTGCTGTGCTGTGAAGGACTGAACCTAGAGCTGTATGTCTACTTGCCTGCCCTTTGCCGTCTGGCCTTCCCTCTGAGACCGTGGTCTGAGCATCTCCAAGCTGCAGAAGCTCTCTCCTGGCTGCTCACAGCCTTTACCCTACTGTGAGATGGCTCACTGCCTCTTCTTGCTGACCTCATACTTTTTCCATCTCTTGTAGAAATATAAGAGATTCTGTTTGCTACTTAGGCTTAAATTGTGTCTAAATTAAGAACAAATTGGCAGAGTGAGAGTGTGAAAGGAAATGAGAAAATAAAGTGCCATCAGTGTGAACAAATCACTTTGCAATCTCTGTTTGGTTTGCACGAATGTGTGTTTAGGTCTGTACTTCAAAAGTGGGAAATGGACTCAGAATGGCAGGGGCCCTTTCTGGGTGTCTGGTACTAACATATCTGTCCTCCTTAACAAACCAACAAAGGCTGTTCTGTAAAAGACATCCAATTGTAACGTGAAATTGCAGTGAGTGCTCCATTAAATTATCTCCCTTGTGTGGATGACATGGCTTTCATAACCGGCTTCCTGGTGAAAGAGGACGTGACATGACCATGAAGAATTAAAATTACATCCACTTGACAGTCAGACAAGACCTGCGGCTAATGCATGCCACTGGTCATTACGCCTTTACCCTCCCTATAGATTTGCATATAAATCTGCAGGCATTTTAAAATTAAAATTCAAATATTGAGGTCACACATTTAAAGAAATACATTCTTGGGTGGCATCTGTGGCTCAGTGGGTAGGGCGCCAGCCCCATATACCAAGGGTGGTGGGTTCAAATCCGACCCCGGCCAAACTGCAATAAAAAAATAGCCAGGCGTTGTGGCAGGCACCTATAGTCCCAGCTACTCGGGAGGCTGAAGCAAGAGAATTGCCTAAGCCCAGCAGTTGGAGGTTGCTGTGAGCTGTGACGCCACAGCACTCTACGGAGGGTGACAAAGTGAGACACTGTCTCTAAGAAAAATAAAAAAAATATTCTATTGTACATCAAAAATTGAGATTCATATGGGTTTGGAAGTTTTCTTTTAGTCTATGGAAAACCTGTTCCTTTAAAAAAAAGTCTTAGTGTGTTTGGACTGCTATATCTCCAAGACTACATGCAACTTCTCCTACCTGATTTTTACTACCTGGGGGTTGCCTGTGGAGGTGAAAACCAGGGTAGAGAAGAGAAAAAGGCAAACAATTCCAAGAACTACTATGCTCATTTTACCCGAGGGTTCTGTTTAAGGAGACAGCAGCTGGAGCTGACACACCCGCAGTCCTCCCACCCGGGTGTCTGGCGTCTGGTGTCTTTCTTCCCCTCTGTGAACAGCGCACCTTCGCACATCACAGCCCCCGCTCTGCCCCTCGCCGCACAGATCTGGTGTGGAATCAGCTTTTATGTCCATGCTCCCAATGTTGTCTTTGTGGGCCTGCCTGAGGCCACGCGCAGCCTCCTGGATTTCAGGTCGGCCCCATCTCAGAAGCCGGAGATCAGCTTCTGTGTGTACTGATGGCAAAACACTTCACAAGGATCTCATGGGAAAAAAACTTTTTCCATAAGAGCAGGTTTAGTGTTCATTTAAAAGAAATCTAATATTTTGCCCATTATATTTCCTTCCCCACACCTGATCTTTTAGTCTCAAACACACTCGCCCTTCACAATTCTATCTCTGTCCAGAGAATTCCAGAGCATTTCAATCACATCAGCACATGTGGTTTCATCTGAATTATGGATCAAAATGAAATGAAAGCCTGAACCTAAATGACTTCACCAGGGAAAAAGATTCAAATGAGACCAGAGAGGAAACGTGGGAGAGAAGACTCAGCCAAAAGGCAGAAGATGGGAGTTGAGGGGGCGCCTGCCGCCAGCTCAGTGAAGTCCGTCATCCTTGCTTCCGGGTATGTGTTTCTTAATTTCTCTTATTTTTCTAACCTCGGCCTCCATCTGTTCCTTCCATGTGACCCTCCGTGAAGAGCATGGAGAGGCACTAGGGTGGCGTGGAGCAGACAGACTTTGGCAGCTGAGAGCCCTGGACAGGACGTGAGCCCATGAGTTGCAGCTCAGCCCCCACCCTGAAGGGGCAGCTTCCTCCCTGGTAAAGAGGGCCAGGGTGCCTTTCTTACACGCTAATTTTAAGCACTACAACCAGAAAATAATGGGCTTACAGCATAGCCTGGCATGAGACAAGCATCCCCAACATGGCAGGGCTCATCACACGGGTAGCAAGGGCTTCACCGATCTTGTATTAAAAGCACATTTCAAGTTCAGAGCACAGCACTATATTTTAAGTAGCTCCACAGATGCACAAGTCAGAATTCCAAAAAATTCAGGAAGGAAAAAAGGCAACTGGGAATTCAGAGCCACCCCTACCACCTCCTCCAAGTGAAATACAATGAGAGTAAGCAGAAAGGCAGGCCTGGTGTCTCTCAAGTCTGCCCTGAATGGCACAGACAGGACAGAGACCACTGATACCCCAAATTGCATTCTAAGACCCATGCACACTTCTCCATGCAAATAAGCAGCAATGAAAGAAAAAATAAGTTCATACAAGGTATATAGGACAGGGCAGTGACTCACACCTGTAATCCTGGCACCCTGGGAGACCAAGGCAGGTGGATCCCTTGAGCTCAGGAGTTGGAAACCAGTCTGAACAAGAGTGAGATCCATCTCTACTAAAAATAGAAAAACTAGCGTTGTGGTGGGCACCTGTAGTCCCAGCTACTCAAGAGGCTGAGGCAGGAGAATCAATTGTGCCCTGGAGTTTGAGGTTGCTGTGAGCTAGGCTAATGCCACAGCACTCTAGCCTGGGCAACAGAGTGAGACTTTGTCACCAAAAAAGAAATCAAAGTTAATTAATTTTAAGGCTATGGGCTTAATTAAAGGGTTACAATAGGGGCATGTGGGGATGTCCACTGCTCCAGATCACTGCTGTTTAACACTTTTGTGCCTTTCTATACCCATCTAAAGCCAAACTCCTGCCTCTGCCACAGCAGACTCCCATGCAAGAGACGGTGTGTCCAATCTCCAGCCATGTCTTCAAAGACTAATTTTAATTCAGAAGTAAAGTTCTTTCTCTAGAAAGTCTCAGGAGCTGCTGCTTCTGGGTTTGAGACTTCGTTCTAGAACAGTCTGCCTCCTTTCCCATTGTTCTGGCCTCTGGGGTCTCTAGTTTCTAAAGATGAATTTCTTACTCTTATCCCCGCTGATTTTCTCTCCGGGTTCTCTGGACTCTTAGCTCCTGTGCCAGGGTCCCAAATGTCCCTGGAACTGAGATTAGTGACCATGGTCATGGACAACTGACTGGATGCCATCCCCCTCCAGTCTCCTACGGAAAGGGGACACCAAGCACTCGATCTTTTGAGGACCGGTCGGTCCGAGGCGCACATCTATAGCAAAGCTGCCCACCCGGTGACTTGGCTGTGTTCAAACAGGCTCTTTTTTCGGTACTGTGCAAGGAAGATCACCAAGTCACGAGCTGTCCGGTAGGCTAAGTGGGTAGATCAGGGTTGATTGACCTTGTTCAGTCTCTTGGCAAAGCTCCATTTGTCTAGCTTCCAAAGAACCACAGATAGAAAACAAGGTTCACAGAGAGAGGTCCGATTGGATACAGAGACTTGGACACGGGAGCCTCCCTGCACTGACCGGTGCTGAAGCTGCCCTCCTTTGCACAGACAGGACACGTCAGCACAGGGGGCCTCGCTCCTCATGTTGGCCACCTGTGTGAGGGCCAGCTTGTTGCAGTCCCTTGGGTGCTCACCTTATAGAGGTTCTCCTGTACATATTTATCTTTTATATATATTCATAAATACACATAGGACATCCATGGAGATCCACGCTATGGAAAAGTCTGCCCCCCACACAGCAAACGTGGCTTACAAAATGCTTGTTAAATCAGAGCAAACACATTACACGCTGCAAGAGGCACAGTGAAGGGAGGGCCTCTCGGTTCCCTCTGTGGTTCAGACTTTACGCCAACATGGCAGCACCGTCCTGATGGGAACTGGGGTTGTGTGGAAGATAAGGCTAGCCATCTGCACCTGGACAGTCTTCCCCAGCACAGCAGCCAGCGTGTGGAGGCTGGAGCCTGGGCCAGGACCATCCACACCTGGACGGTGGGGCCAGAGGAAGCACAAGGGCTGTGTGCGAACTCCCTTAGCTTCCAGTCAATTTTCCCATAAACCTAAAACCGCTTTTTTAAAAAAAAAAAAAAGTCTATTAATTAATGAACAAAAAGTCATTCTGACTGTGCCATCCAGCTCAGCACCAGCCGCTGCAGAGAGAGGCACAGTGGCGGCCTTGCGTTTGCTCCCAGGACTCTTTCCCTTGGCAGTCTTAGTTGTATCGTCTGTGGCTGGAAGACTTGTCCCCAGAATTTTACCAGGGACATTTAATCCTCTGTTCAATTCTGTCCTGTGTGTGTTAGTGCTCACGTGATCCTCCCATTCACCGCACATGTGAAACTCCAGAGGCAGCACCAAGCCGAAAGGAAAAGCAAGGACTAAAATTCTGATTTTCCCGAATTTCTTTCAGTGTTGCCATCACTAAACTTCTTATTGTTTTTTGTTAGCCAGACACATTTTCTGCATTATTAAATAAACATTTTCTGAGATAAATTCTTAACTGAGATGTTATTATATTTCTAATCTACTATATTTCAGCAGCTTTTGATTTGGTTAACAACAAAACTAATACTTGCTTTTAAGTAACTTTGATCAACTCTGTCACAAGAATGCACTTCCTTAGCGAGGTGGATTTGCTTCCCCGTGACTGTCTCTGCGGTCCTCACCCCGCAGCTCTTCCCTCTGGGTAGAGTCTGTCCCAGGCTCACCCACAGGGCCCAGCCTCCACCAGCCTCAGGGATGGGACTTCACGAAGCTAGGAGACAGGCCAGGGAACTTCAAATTTCCCCTCTCCCTCCATTTTTATATTAGAAAATCAAATGTTGAAAATGTTAAATTAAATAACTTCACCAAAACAAGTAATGTGGTGGGCAAAACTGCATTTTCCACAGAAGTGTCAGTTCAAAGTGAAGTCAAATAAAATGTCATAACAAAATCACACCCCACTTATTTTACCCTTTCTCTCAAACTTTAGTTTCATTCTAACCAAAAATCTCGGATTGTCTTGCAGTGTTAGTGGATGGGTATGTGGGGTTTTAGCCAAGGAAGGGGAAGGGAGGGGGGAGGTTTTGGTGCAGGGAGGGTATTGGGTGGGGCCACATCTATGGTGCATCTTAGAATGGGTACAGGCGATTGCACTAATGTACACAGCTATGATTTAACAATAAAAAAAAAATTAAATAAAAAAATAAAATAGAGAAATAAGAAGACCCCCCCCAAAAAAAAGGATGGACCCACAGATTGAGACCTAATAATCATACCAACTAATTTTAATATATACACTTTAGTAGGGTCACTCAAATAAACAAATTGTAAAATTAAAAAAATAAATAAATAAAACTGCATCCTCATTTATAAGTGAATTATGTTTGTAATTTCCCCTTTATAATAATATATTTTCTCCAATTTTAATATCAGGTGTACCCAGATTAAGTAGAATGATTTTGAAGTATTTCTTCTTTTTCTATTGTCTATAAAATTTGGCATGATCTGTTTTTTGAAATTATCTTTTATTTTTATTTATAAATATTAGTTGTCTATTCTTGGATACTTTGAGGAAAAAATAAGAAGTTAATTGAAGACTCCATACTGAACCTCAGAGTCAAAGCATTCTATAATAGACATACACTTATTTGATAATGTGAATGTTACTTTCTTTGCATTACTATTATTATTATTGCTTAATACTTCGTTGCAGCAATCGTCTGATTTCTTTTCTGAATGTATTTGTCTTCGTTTGTTCTTTGCAAGGTTTTTGTTTCTGATCCTTGTCTTAAACATTGTTATTATTAAATTTTGACCCTTTTTAATTTTGTGACGGCAAAAAGTGGAAGCCTAATGAACACATGTATATGTGAAAAATAAAAAAATAAAAAATAAATAAACAGCTTTACCAAGAAATCCAAGCTACAGACCTCAATGGTAGCAAATAAGGCCTCTCTGAGATACGGGTTTGCTCACTTAGATGGTACTTGTTAAAGGCACGCCTGGTGTCTGGGAAGCCCACATTTCTGGAGAGTGCAAGAAGGCACTGAAACGGAGATTGTGAGCAACCACCCACCCCAACTTTGCTGAAACAACAGCCCCAGGCCGAGGCACGCATGGCTCTATGAATAGTGAATTCCGTATTAGGGTCACTCTAGCTGTTCATAAAGGTCATTCTTAAGTTGATCCAAACTTGCCTTCCTCTAAACTTCTGGCCATTCACCCTAGTTATGTATTTTGGAACCAGGAGAGTAATACCTTCTCTTCTACATCACAGCTCCTCAATGCTGGAGCATAGCTGCCAGTCACCTACAAACCTGTTCCCTATGTGGAACTACCCTGCATCTCAGACTACGTGGCGTGGATCCCCACTCCGCCCCTCGGGCTGCCTTCCCTGCATCTTGGAGTACGTGGCGTGGATCCCCTCTCCACCCCTCTGGTTGCACCCCACAAACTGCAGCTGGCCTCCTTTGAAAATGCGCCTTGAAGTGCCTGCGACACTCCACACACGTTCTGAGCAGCACAGCGAGGGCAGACAGCTACTCCTGAATTCAGGACATTGCTCTTTTACTGCGGTGCTCCGACATCCAGCCTACACTGTCCTCAGCTTGTGTTGAAATTGAATCCAACTAAAACACCCAGATCTTTTTCACACTTACGCAATTGGTGTTATTCCATCAGGCACTCAACAAATATTGCCTTCAAGAAAATTATTTCCACACCAAATCTCACCATTTTCCATGAGACAACTGAGAGACAAACCGGCTTATAAAACACTTTT
The DNA here is from genome assembly GCA_963574355.1 of Loris lydekkerianus. Taxonomy (NCBI): domain Eukaryota; kingdom Metazoa; phylum Chordata; class Mammalia; order Primates; family Lorisidae; genus Loris; species Loris lydekkerianus. The sequence goes on from CAUYPK010075277.1 coordinate 34,955, forward strand.
GGACTCTTGACCTAGAGCTGAACCTGAGATTGTATTTTTCCATGCATTTAAAAGCTGACTACATCATTTACCAGTTAGTTGCTAAAGGGCAAAGCTACTAGGAGCATTTCTAATAACATACGAAATGGGAACCAGACAGGTCACTGAGGAATGTTTTATCATGTTCTAATTGTATGTTCAAATGGGTCTGTTTAGAGAAACACAAAGTGTATTTATGAGGGAAAAAAGCCTGCCTATCACCAATCTGAAACCAAGTAGAAACAAAATATTTGGGTCAGACTTTAGGTCAAAGTATGTTATTCTTAGAAATTCTATAAATAGCTTTAGTAGCTGCTTTACAAACTAGGATACATCTAAGCTCTTTAATTTTCCAGGTGTCACCCTATACTTGATAATCCTGAGTTTCCCACAAAGTTCCTGAACCACCAAAATTGCTATAAAATCACAAGAAGCATTTAACTCAATCTTTCCCCAGCTGGTGTTCCACATTTTGCAGATAATTTGCCAGGAGCCAGTGATCTAATTCACTGCTTGAAGTGCTGCAGAGCTGAGGGGTCACAGAGAAAGCTCGGCTCAGAGCCAGGAGGGACGGCAGGACCCGCCATGTGCAGCTGGAGCGGCAGATGAGGGTGCTGAGCCCCAGGAGCAGCTCCTTCCCTCAGGAATGCTGAACAGCGCCAATGATGTCCCCAACTCCAAGGAGTTCAAGCTGAAGTCAAGCAAGGACGACAGTGACCCTGTGGCTCGTGTGTGTCTGTGCGCGTGTGAGGGGCGTTGTGTGGAGGATAAAGGGGGCAGGTTGGGAGAGGAGGATTCACATGCCATGTGCTTAGAGGAGCATGGCACTGTATACCACCGTGCACCTGCAGAGAAGGGTTCAGAGGTCACGCCCCAGGCCTGAATGAGTTAACATGCAGTTGTAAATGTGCACCCCAAATCCAAATAAGTTCAGTTTTAAACTTGGGATAAAGAAAGCCGCCTGAAGGTTTAAGTAGCGAGTAACACGATCAGGCTGGCACTTCACAGCTTAACTCCCTCTGCACGGTATACCTGGAGAGCTCTGAAAAGGTGTCTGTAAGGCCGGGCCCAGCCCTAACAGGACTGGATCGCAGGTGTTGGTCTGGGTGTTAGGTTGCCAATGCGGTGAGGACCCCTGACTTGGAGACTGCCCAGCACCACTGTGAGAACCCCAACATAAGCAAGGGAGAGGGGAGGAGGGGGTTCAGGCCTTCTTATGGGAGCTGGGAACCGAGAGGACAGGATGGACGATGGCAGGGAACCAGAAAGGGGAGAACGGCTCCATGTCAGCACGGATGTGTCAGGAACAGGAGTGCAGCCCCCGTGCACTGCAGGAGAGACCTGTGCCTGAGCTGGCCTAGACTCAGAGTGGGCTGTACTAACACAGGGGGCAGCGAGGCCACACCACAGAGAGTGTTCTGCTTCCATGGGGCAGAGGAGCTTTAGCCATGAATATGCAGAAGAGTGCAAAAGAGAGGAGAGTGAAGCCTGAGGCAGCCATGTAGGGAATGTGAGAAACAGGGGCTGCACTGCCCACGGCTCAGGGAGGTCCCTGCTCTTCCCAGCAAGTCCCACACATTCAAAGGGTTCCAAATGTGGGTTCTGCTTTTTACCCTTACTCAAAGGACAGCCTGGAGCTTCATGCTCACAGACCAGTCTGGAAGAACTGCTGAGAGACACAGCTTTGGTTTAGCTTTCTGAGGTCTGGTTCGGCAGATGAGCCAGGAAAGAGGGCATTAAAGGAATCACAGGGGGCTCAGTTCCTGTAGCATAGTAGTTACCGGCAACACCCAGTGGGTTTGAACCTGGCCCAGGCTAGCTAAACAACACTGACAACTGCAACCAAAAATAGCTGGGTGTTGGGGCGGGCACCTGTAGTCCCAGCTACTTGGGAAGCTGAGGCCAGAGAATCACTTAAGCACAGGAGTTTGAGGATGCCACAGCACTCTACCAAGGGCGACAGCTTGAGATACTGTCTTAAAAAAAAAAAAAGAGAACCACAGGGTGTGGCGGCCACTCCTCTCTGAAAAAACAGCTTCTCCTGAGGCGGCTTTCAATCCTCAGGAGGTGTTTTCTAGGCAACCTTAATTTAGGACCACAAAGACAGCAAAGAGAGGACAACTTGGGGCTGGACTTCTGAGAAACTTGCTCAAGATCAAGTTGGGGCTGAACCGCAGGTGGAGGTACCCAGCACACCAGGCTCAGGTGCTCAGAGGGAGTGAGGCTGGGGTGCCAGGCGCAAGCCAGAATGTTCCAACCTGCCGGAGAGGAGGTGGGTGGGGAAGCCCGGCCAGGGGATGGACAGCAACAGGCAGCCTAGGCAGGGCTGTCCTCTTCGAGGGTGGATAGGAGTCCCTGGCATCTACACACTCTGAAATTGTTCCTGCATATGGGAAATATCCCACTGAGAAGGAGGGGAAGCCTGACACTTTGCAAGTTGGGAAATGAAAACTCACCCTTAGAGATGAAAGAAGGTATCATTGTGCCCTGAGAATCAGGGCTGTCTGCTTCAGGCAAAGCTGGTTCACTGTATAGCAGATCATTTAAAGGCTTACAAATAAATAAAGATGGTGAGCTAAAGTGAGCTCCTGAAGAGAAAGTCTGGGGACCAGCTATCCTAGGAAATGCCTGCGCCCTGGGAGCCCAGACTCAGGGCAGCTGGGTTGGCTGGGGCAGGCCTGGCCTAGCCAGGGTGGTTGGGTGGAAGTCTCAGACCCCTCTACCTTCCCATTTTATTGTTACCATTGCTACCAGCCCCCGGCAGCTGGCAGATGGTTACATGACCCCCATTTATCCTGGCTCCCGACTGAGCTGTATCATTTCTATATGGATATAAAGTGCCAGTGAAACAGTCTCTGTTCAGTGATCACTCAGTAACACTCCTGGGAAGAGAAAACATGTATAGAAGGAGGGGTGGCTCCACTGACTATCAAGTTTGGAAAATTTAATATAAGGCGAAAATAGACAGCAGTCCCAGAGTGGTCTCAGCAAGTGTCCATGGGCAAATCGAGCTCCAAAGCCCACACTCCCGGAGCAGGCACCTCCTTCAGACCTGAGCGCATGTGCCACTTATGCAGACAGCAGCCTCAGTGGTGCTTTAGTCTTATCTGTAGAGAGGAGTTTACAGAGGGGTCCCCAGCCCCCCTGAAGTTTCCACAGGCATCGGCTGTGACAATGAGGCAAGTCAAGGCACCACAGGGGTGTCCCTGAAGTAAGCAAAGCACACGTTAGACAGTCATGATTAAAACAGTCTGCACTGATGTATGTGCAACGGGTTGGACTTTCTCCCTGACCTGAGAAAGGCAAATGTCCTCTAAGAATCAGCAAACTAAACAGCATCTCTTTTACCGTAACTGGACCCCTGACACACTGGAAGGGCATCCCTTCCAGGGATTTGCGGCCGAGGTGCCTCTCCCAGTGCTGGGAACCAAGCTCTTCTTTTCTGCTTCCCTCTCCCACCCGAGACTTCCCTGCTTTGATATCACTGAAACCTGCTTGGGGGGTGAGGAGGGCGGAACAAGAAGCCAGAGTCAAGAGTCACAGGAACCCCCACCCCCCGCCCGTCCAGCACAGACCCCCCCTTCCTCAGTGGCATGACAGTGCCCAAGAGCCACCATCAGTCCCCAGCTCCATCCCCATCAGGACCCCAAGGACAGCCTCCTCCCCAGATCCCACACTCCTGGACTGTTTCAGCATCGTGCATAGAAGCCTCGTCTGCTCGTCACAGCAGCAGGTGCTGTGACCCACTGCTCCCTGTCCACCAGCTGCCTCTCATCCCACCTGGGAACACAGAGCTGAGAGCTCCTGAGGCTGCCAGGGAGAGCAGATTCAGCACAGAACAGCAGGGAGCAGGACCAGACTCGTGATTATTGTAACTACTGATGAGTTGATTGATTGAAACTCTTGAAAGAAAAGCCTGGCTTCTGAAGAATAAAAAGGGTTCCAAAGTGAGGTATTCAGACAGGGACATCAAAGACAGGTGGGCAGACAGTCCTGACTGTGGACACTTCACCCTGAAGATCCCCTCCTCAATACACTTCAGAATAAATTGAGCATTAAGAAGGACGTCTGTGTGAGTCTCTCACAAGGCTGGAAGCTGAGTGTCCCTCCTCACAGGTGTGTGGACATCGGCCTGGTCCCCTGGCCCTTCCACACAGGTCCTCTAAGACACCTGGAAACTGGAACTCTGTCAGACACACAGATGAGAACACTGAAGCCCAAGCAGAGGAGCCCCAGCGCACCTGTGATGGTCTCAGGGCACCGGGTGCTGTGGGCCGGGGAGGAAGCAGAGAAGACCCACCCTCAGCAACCGACGTTCTGGCTGGAGAGGCATCAACACAGCAAACACACTGCACGACGAGGTGAGAAGGAGCCTACAACTGAAGGTGGGGAGAGGGTTTCCAGGTAGAGAAAAGAGCTTGTGCCAGAGGCCTGAGGGAGGCAGAAACAGAGAGAGAGACTACGTGGTGGCCAGTGTGGCTGAGCCTGAGCTGGGCAGGTGGGCGCTAGAGCTCACTGGGCTGCTCTTCACAAGCTTTAACCTTGCTCTGGTGAACTTCAAAGGCGCGACCACAACGTGATCGGAGAAGACTGTTTAGTCCACTGTGTGCTGCCATCACAGAACACCTCAGCCTGTGCACTTTGTAAAGGAAAGAAATGTATTTGGCTCATGGTTCTGTAGAAGTGAAGTCCAGAAGTGTTGGCACCTGCCCAGCATCTAGCAAGGACCTTCCCTCTGTGTCATTCCATGGAGAGGCTGGACAGCAAGGGAGCGTGAGGGGCAAGCCCAGTTTCCCAACAAGCCCACTCTCACCCACTCTGTGGCACAACATCGGTCCCTTCATCAGGGCAGAGCCTAGTGACCAAATTGCCTCTGATGAGGCTCCTCCTCCCAAGTCCACTGCACTGCAGATTATGTTTCCAACAGGTAAACTTTTGGGACACATTCCCATGGAAGTAAAGGCTGAAACCCATCTTTGCACAGAGGCTTCCCAGGGCCAAGCCTGCCACACAGGTCATGTGAAGAGCTGCGGTGTTGGAAGCAGCTGGAGTCTGCACAACAGCTTACTGGCAGACCACTGCCCAGGGGACCTTCCCAGTAGGATGGACCTGTACAGGGGAGCACATGTGCACCAGTTCACGCTGTGCCATCCCTGGAGCTCAGCCTCAGGAGACATAGACACACACACAGCCCCCCAGGAGGGGCACCACAGGGACACCATGGAGTAATCCTGCTTGTGTAGACAAGGGCAGAAGGGTGTGCTGAGGGTGATTCAGGGATCAGGACACCTGGGAACTTGCGTTTTGGGTTCTTTGATTGTTCTGAAAGAGGAAAGAAGAGTTCCCAGGTAGTAGTTTTGGGACCCCCATGCTCCCTCAATGACAGAGCACGGATGTGGACAAACGGCTACGGAAGTGCAAGGCCTCACCGAGGACGCCAGGCAGCAGGACAAAGAAGCTGGCAGGAGGGGCCCCGGTCGAGACTGGCCTTTGCCCCACAGGTACAGGGCAGCTGCTGAGGATTTTAAATGGGGAGTGACTCCGTGAGATTTGAGCTTTAAAAGACAAAAGTCTTTGTCTTTTATGAACACACATAAAACAAGCTTTAAAATAAAATAAAAGCTTTAAAAGACAAAAGTCTTTGTCTTTTATGAACACACATCTGTGTGCACATCTGTGTTCAGGACAGCATTACTTACAAAAGCAAAAAACGGAAGCAACACCCCTGTCGGTGAGTGAATTAATGACATGCACCTGGTGTGCACACACGGTGAGGGTTACTCGGCCCCGATGTGCACACGCGGTGAGGGTTACTCAGCCCGGAAAAGGAAGCAGACTCTGACACAGGCTGCAACACGGCTGAACCCTGAGGACACTGTGCTAAGTCCCCAGATGACCCAGTAGGGTCCCAGTTGTGTGGGTGGTGGCCAAGCACTGGGGGTGGGGCACAGGGAGCCACTGCTTCATAGGGACAGAGCTTCTATTTTGCACAATGAAGAGAGATCTGAGGAAGGACATGGCAATGGCCTCACAACAGTGCGAACGTGCTTATGCCACAGAGCTGAGCACCAAGAAGGATTAAGATGGCACATGTTATAATTTTAAACAGAGAGAGATGAGGGAAGAGCTGAGGCGAGGAAGCTTGGTGGAGAGTGGAAGATCTGTCACCCAATTCTACTTGTAGTGACGTAAGGGCCTGAGGGTAGGTGTGTAGCAGATGCCAGCGGCGTTGGAAACCAATGTGGGAATGTGGGGATCTGAGGTCAAGGGGTGGGGGGAGCCCTGTGGTTTAAGAGGATTCTGTGCCCAGGTTCTAGATCAGAGGCTTGTTTTAAAGACGCAGCTTCCACGTGACCTGCGAGCCCTGGCTCTGTGTTCCTCAGTCTGTGGACACAATCGCTTCTGCGTGAGTTTATCACTTTGTAAACAAAAGCGCACAGCCACCTCCCTCTGTCCTGCCCAGGGCTGTGCTGGGAGCCCTGTTTGTGGACAGGGGAGGGGAGGGTCCCCCGAGCAGGAGGGGGAGGGCAGAAGGAACATCTAATCCCCAACTGTCAAAGATGAATTACGGGAGGATCATATTTTCTTCTCTAGAGACGTTCAGAGTCTGATACTAGCACCCAGCTACTTGAAAGGCCACGGCCTAACCTTCCTGTGCAGAGGCGGGGCAGCTGAGTCCTCTACAGATTTGTGCTTCAGGAGAACTAAGGGAGAGGCAGGCAGTCTGGGGAGGAAACACTGGGGCAGGGATGCCAGTCCTTTTAAGCTGCATTCAAATTCCATCTTTTCGTGTCTGCTGCAGGAGCTTATAGAGTTGGGGTAGAGCTTTCTCTGGAGTTAGCAGTGACTGATCAATAAAGGTGATATTAGAGTTTATAATTTAGATGGACTTCATTCTTTTACTAATGTGAGTATAAAAAGTCATGTAATTGTGTTGTTTAGCAAGACTGAAGTCCTTCATGTTGCAAACTAAAAGAGTATTTCCATTTATTTTAAAAAATCCACAACGTTATTTAAAAATGGCATTTGGGGTTTTCATCTCTGCTGTAACTGTAGGGCATTTGTGCCTCAGTTATTAAAGTGCTCCCCCGCCCCCAGGAGCTGAAGCCATATGAAGGGTCCTGCCCGCCAGAAGTGAGCTAGTTGGGTTCTGTTACCCTTTTACAAACATGACATTCTGAGGCTCTTTAAATTCTTAGTAATTCAAAAGAATAATTATTTTTAAAGTCCTTTAGTTTCTTTACTCTGCATTAGAATTTTCAGACAACATCCACTTGTCTAGAGCAAGTCATGCGTCATTTTAAAAAATCTTATAAATACCCCTCATTACTGATTGAAAGCCAGGTACTGGATGAGAGGGAGGTGTCTAAATGGTTTTAATTATCATCCCTTTCAGCAGAAAACATTTTGACGACATCCCCCAATAAACAATTCTTTAATTGTAGTCCATACACACTAGTGTATTAATCCACATTGGACATTATAAAGCAACACAAAGGAGTAGAAAATGACAAGATACACATCAAATACAAGTTATGGTATATTTCTGCTTCCCAATGAAGTGTTTTCCTAGTTTATGACTATGTTGCAAATTTTTATTTGACTGATGGCTAACCATGTCATAAAATATGTTAAGGTGATACGGGACACAGATTTCCTTTGACCCCAATTTTAATCTTTTAAAATCAGCAGGCTAGATTTTGTATTTTCTACTTAAAAATATTTTGTTTGAATGCAATAGGCTTCTCTCTTTGGATGATAGTTTTAAGTGGCCTCTAACCATAGCAATACTCCAGTAATATTTAATCCTCTAGATTGAAATTTGAAATTTGGGTAACTAACTGTGGGTGCTATCCTCAAGGCTGGCCTCCTATAACAGGACTCCAGGCAGCAAATAGGCCTGGAGTCGAAACTCTGGACCTTCAGAGGCTCCAGATCAGGAGGCTCAGAGCTGGATTTAGAGCTGCGTCTTCTTACAGAACCATCTCACCTTGATGACTGTGTTCTCATCACTTCACAACCTGGCCGGATCACACTGGTAGTTTTCATAAGACGTCTCAATTGTTTTCAGGAAATAGAATAGAAGAAAATAAATGTAATTCTAAGGCAGATTTTTTGTAATTTTTTAGTGCTACTTATCCAAGGCATTTTATTCAACACCATTCAAGACACCACGAGTAAGAACTGTGCTATTACTTAGGGGTGGACATACTTGTGAAACAACAATTATGTTCAAGCATCCCCCTCCCAAACTCACAGCTGTAATCCAATTGTGATGGCATTGGGAGATTGGGCCTTCAAGAGGTGATTTGCATCTAAATAAATCCAAATTTATTTAAATTTGCTCAACTGTGGGTTTCAGCAATGTCAGACTGGCCTCTCTATTACCACATTTGCCACAACCTTTTTACTCTGAAATGTGCACTAGAGGTGGCCGGGTGGATGCTGGGCTTTCTGAGCCCACTTGGCCAGACTGATTTCTTTCAAGAACATTATTAACACTCATATACATCTCAGGAACAGAGTTGAGAAACCCTGGTTAAGGAAGCACCATGCCAAAGGCGTCCCTTTGTAATGACTCCCAGTGCCACCAAGGGTGACCCAGGGACTAGCTTAGTGATCTTTCTCAGTGTGCTCCCTGGAGAGTTGGGAATAATATCTCACTTCATTACACTGGAACTAGGTTTAAGCTTAATGAATACTCCCCTATCCAGAGCTTATCAGAAACCAAGCTGAATTTATATTTCCCTAGATGTTTATTCTTACCCATCTATTAATGCCAACCCTTCAGAGAAATAAAGCCTGAAAAATAAAAGATTTAGACCCAAGAGTCCAGGCTGAGAGTGGAAGAAATGGGGGAGGTTTAAGGCTCTAAAATGACACGGCACACGTTTCTGGGATCCCAGCCACAAACATCACTCATAGCACTGTCTGGTGTTGTATCTAGTGGAAATATAATGCAAAACATACACAAAACTTAGAATTTTCTAGTAGCACACTAATAAAAAAAGGTGAAAAGAAACAAGTAAAATTAAATTGATGTTTTCTTTATCTCAATATTTCCCAAATATTTTCATGGAGACCTGTAATTAATTTAAAATTGAGATTTTTCAAAAACATTCTTTCTCTTATACTAATAATTCTTCAAGTCCCAGTAGTTCTTATAAACTCACAGCACATCTTAGTTGGCACTTAACCACTACAAGTGGCCCTGGCTGCCCTTTGAGAAGGCGAAGATCTAGAAATGGCCCTGCCAAGGGCAACAGCAATGAAACTCAGCACTTTCTGCCAGGCCCTTTTCTTCAGTGCCCTCCTGAGTCTCACTACTCAGGTCTAAGGTCACAGGGGCTCTACCCAGGTGAGGCCAAGTCTTAGCTGAGTCTTAGTGAAGTCAAACATCTGAAAAGATCGCTTTTATTATTTTATAATAATACGAACTCACCTCTGTGAGTGACCACCCATGGGACTGTAGCACACTGGTCAACTTAAGGAGCATAAGGAACCAGACTGCTGTACTGTTACACACAGGTGGTGAAAATTAGGTCAGCATGAGAAGGTGGCCGATGGAACAGGTGGTTCTCCTGTAGTTATGTCGGGATCTGCAGCCTTGTACCTTACTTATTCTCTTGAGTTTCTCAAGAGGGGGGTGACACAGGTTTTATGGTGCTCAAAGCTTAAGCAAGTGTGGAGGACCTTTTTGGGAGATCTGGATACAGGACCCCGCCAGCTTGATGGGTCTTCTGGGTGTTTCTCTTAACAGCAGGAATGTCTGTGTTGGGACACAATTCATGGAGAGCCAAGAGGCCCACAGAGGCACGTCAGCAGCTGGGCCACAGATCCAACCTTCATTCCTTTGGCAGTGGCAGAGCCTTGGTGGGCCTCCACTAACGGGAGACGTGGCCTGAGATCCAGCTCACCTGAGCTTACTCCCTCAGCACGTATCTGCGGTGGCCCTGTTCCATGCCAGGCACTGTAACGGGCATCAGCCACTCGAGGCTTTACAATGCACACAAGTTATGAGAAAAAAAAACAAGCATTCCTGGACTCAACTTCACAACCAGATTTGTTTGTCAAGTTGGCCTCCAATCCCAACAGACCCTGGATCACCTTCCTGCCCAAAGGCCAAGGGACACCCCCAGGTGCACAGCTCTGCTTCAACACCCTGGCAATTCCCTCAAAACGCGACCCCAAGCAGAGTGACTATTCAGGCCTTCTGCGGCTCCCAGCAGCCCATGGGTCAGGGGCCCAGCCCCACAGCCTGGGAGAAGGCCTTCTTTTCATTCCTTTTTTTAGGTCATTAGGTGTGTAAGCTAAAACCCTGGCACAAATATCATTGTTCCAAAGTATCACAAAAGCAGAAACAGCCACACATCTGCCATTCACTTGTGTAATTCAAAATATTAATTACATCTTCACCCTTGGGCAGGTCTCCACTGAAGGAGAGTGTCTCAGAATGGAGCAGCTGCCTCCTCTCCATGACAAAGCTGAGTTAGAACAAACTGGTTTTTCTTCTGGCTCTGAGGGAGCAGCATGGGGAAGGATTTCTTTACATAACAGCACTTGTACATTGCTAGGAGGAGAAAAATAAGAAGGAAAAAGAAAAGCACGTATTTTATGTTAAGTTTATGTTGCTTCTACAGCAGTGAAGGAGCCAGTTTCTAACTGCTGGGCCTCACTGATCCCTTTCTCAGCAGTTTAGGGTGGGTCTTGTCTTCCTGGCTCTTGCTTTCACTTGGTCAATTTTCAGGTTGAGCAGGCTGGGGCAGGTGAGGTTGGAATGCGGGCCCAGTGCAACTGCTCAGGAATGCTGAGCTTTATGCAGGCTGCTGCACTTCTGGGCACACACAAAACTCAGGCAGAGGGATAATTAGCTGCAAAGCAAGAGGAATGAGGATTGAGGATGAGGATGTATACAAGGTAATACTAGAGAAGACACCCAACTGTGAGCTCAGCGTGGTGAGCTGGGCTTGGTTTGAGGCTTCTCAGCCTCAGAGCTGTTAACAGAGCTGGATCATTTCTGTGGTGGGAGCTGCCCTGTGCATCCAAGAGCGTTTACCAGCGTCCCCGGCCAGCGGCACCCCCAAGTGACAAATTTCTCTAGGCACTGCCAAATGCCTTCTGGGGTTGGGGTAAGGAGGGAACCGTCTCCAGTCAAGAACCACCAGTTCAGACCTCCACATTCTCAAAATCTGTTGATTTCACTCCCACCTCAGTTCCCAGCCATATTTTAAGTCCTAGATTTGAGGGTAGTGCTTCGAACACAGTAGACAGTCATTGGTGGTAGTTTGAAGAAGAGGTGCCACTTGGTTTGAAAGAAGTGGAATATATCATCAGAGGGTTGTGCTTTATATATATATATATTTTGTTTGTTTGTTTTGAGACAGTCTCAAGCCATCACCCTGGGTAAAGTGCCGTGGCGTCACAGCTCACAGCAACCTCAAACTCTTGGGCTTAAGTGATTCTCTGACTTCAGCCTCCCAAGTAGCTGGAACTACAAGCACCTGCCACAAGGCCCGGCTTATGCTTTATATTTTTAAGGGCTGCAATTCCATCTTCATATTTGAAACACTCAAATGTGAGATTTGAGTGTTATAAAAATTTTTTAGAGATTTTTAAAAGAACAACGGAGAAAATCACTTGCCATGCTAATTTCCGTTTCCAGAGCTCAAGTGAGAAATAACTATTTTTTAAGCTTGTATGTGCAATGATACACTCATCCCCAGCCTCGCATGGGGCAGCAACGTTGGGCCTGCTGCCCTGATAGTATTTAAACACTTCTTAGGGTTCCCCACAAGCAGCGTCTTCTTGTTTCATAAGTCAAAAAACTATCTGGCCAATGACTCCAAATGTTCTATCTCCCCAACTTCCTCATGCACATGTACAGAGTGACTTGATCACCCCCCTGCACAGGAGGGTCTCACCACATCCAGGGACACTGGACAGACAGAGAGGAGATGGGGAAACACGTACCAAGGGTGAAAGCACATGCTACGTAGGGTAGGGGCCACGGGACAGCTTTCCCTGTCTGTGAAACTCAACTTTATTTCCTTAAGCAGCCACACATCTAGTGCCTGTGCCCTTCCCATTCTCCTGCCAGCTCTGAGGAGACCTGACACCCCGGCAGATGGGATGAGACGTCTGCCTCTGGCCACTACAGAGGCCTTGACTTTCAGCACATGTGCAGCAGCTCACTCTATAAAGAGATTCTGAGGCCACCAGGTAGTAGTTATTCCCAAAGCATGAAAAGTCAACATTTATTTTTCTTTGGTGTAATATTTATGGGTTGTCAAAGCTATAACCTTTTATCATATACTTAAAATAACTATCATATTCCATGCAAAAGTAAGTTTTTTTTAATTTACTAAGGGACCAAGAAGTTCATATATGACTCTGACCTGCCTACCAACTTCTACTGATTTGAATTAAAAATATAAACCCTCCAAATACAAAGAAATGTCTGTCCCTGAGCTTTTTAGATGATGGTGAACACTGAAGATATAGACCCTTCTATAGGAAGAGGTTTAATTGTCATAACCTGAAGATATGTTTTTCCTTGAAAAAAATTCAAGTTTTAATCCAACTACTATATCCTTAAAAATACTTCTAAACCAATGTACTTTAAATATGAATTGTCTGAAAAGTTAAAATCGGTAATATACACTGTCACACTCGCATGTTTACAGATAAGGCCGATATGCTCCTTTGTATGTAATTGTTTTTCTAGGTACTACAATTCAAGCATGAACAATGATAATAAAGATAATTATGAATTGAGATCATTACAGTCTCATCATTTACTGGTCTAAATCATGTCTTTTTTCTCCCTTTTTAAAACACATGGATGCTTATCAGTGAATAAAGATGTGGTAAGATTTCAGAAGTTTATTTACAATACAATTACACCTTAAATAGGTTCAACAATGAAGACGGTACATTTAGCTGGTGCCCACTCTGTATGTGGCTTGGTGCTGGGAGTGACGTCTAAGGCAACGATGCCTCAGGCTTACTCCCTGAATCCTATATAAACTCTACCCTCCTCGTGACAGCCACCTTACATGTGCTGTCACGGTGTCCATTCACAAGGCAAACACAGACTGAATCCACTGGGCCCTCTGCTATTGTGATCAGAGTCCTCTTTTTAACTTGGGAAAGACCATCACATTCTCAGGATTCTGTCACTGAATGAAGAGATTTCCAAATAGGACGGCACACACTATTTGTCACACAGTTATTTTTATTCCTAAGAAAATAACAAACAGCTTCTGGTGTAGAATGTAGTAGCCTGCAACTGATAATTTTTGAAGTCTGGCGTGGAATGCTAAATGTTCCAATGACCTCTTGCCCAGTTAGCAGCGCAAAAAGTGTATACAAAGGTTAAAATTTTCTCATGCTGCTGTAAACAAAATCAGATAAACATTCAGTGCCTATTTAATGTTAACCTGAGATTTTTCTGGGAAAAGGGCATGTTGTCACAAAAACAGAGCAGTTCAAGAACATATTTTATAGGTAGACACTGAAATACAAAAACAAAGTCTCTCCTCGGTTACTTAATAACCCAAAGATGAAATTCAGAATAAAGAGTTTAGAAAAGTGCTGCTAAATGTTCCTTTGTAATATTTTAAACCAGCTCTAAAGTAAAAAAGAACAATGACTAAACTATGTTGCAAAGGTCTGATCCACCCATTTTGTATTTACCAAATTCTAATGGAAAGAATTTTCCAGTTTTATCAGAGATGTAATCATGCAGCAGCTCTTCCAACTCTGCCGTTCTCTTATTAATTATCCCTGAATTCTTGAGTTTAGCTGCAGGCCTCGGGAGTAATACTGTTTTGAAGTTGAAGACATACGTACAAGGTTCTGTAGAAGGTCTGCAGGCAGCTACTGCTGCAGACCCATAATCCACTTCTCACATTTTCCTGAGGGCTGGGAGTACAGAGTCGTTCTTCTGACAGCCACACGGCTGGAGTCCGAGCAGCAACTCCAGCAGCGCTGCAATAAAGCTTCCCAATAAGCAGCGTTACTCTCCTCACTGGAAGCAGACCCAGTGGATACTGCACTGATTCTAACCTATCAGTTAGAAGCTGATAAGCCATGACCCTCTCAGGGAATTCTAAATCTCTGCTTTGCCATCAGTATATGAGTTAAGAGAACTGTTAAGTGCCAGACCTTAATTAGCTATTTTAACAAAGGAAAAGATATTAGCGCACAGGAAACACCAAGATGACCCTGGTCTCTCTCCAGCATGCCCAGATTTCATGACTTAGAAACAGTCCACATGTGCTGCCTGTTTGAGATCACAGTTCCTGGGCTGATGGACCAAGACAGCAGAGAATATAAGAAACAGGATACACAACATTTATTGCTGAGATGCTCAGCCTTTTGTCCTCACTCTCTACAAACAAATCCCGTCCCATGTGTAACCCCATATGTGCCAGCCCAGTCTCTGAGCCCCATCAGGGACAGGGGAGCCGACCATCAGCAAAGCACGTTCTTCTCTAGAGTCCCAATCTGAACCACTTTTGCCTCGGTGTCCCTCAGCCTCTTCTCCAGGCCAACGTGTACAGGTAGCTCTGACCCTGGAGGTGCCCCTTCCTCCCATCAGGCATCCTCCCTGCCCAGACTCTTGTTTGGGCACCCACACCTCCGGTTTTGGGCTCCCCTTCAAGGGTGACACGGCAGAACTTGGAATACCAGTTCATCTTTTCCAGGCTAATTTCAGCCAAGCATTTAAGGAGCAGGTCCTATGCACCCTTGTTGGTGTCCCTAATGGAATATCTTAAACACCCTTGTCCGTCTGAGGCCCACTGTGCACAGGACTCACTCTCCCTCACCATGGTATTTCTTGAGTTAAGTACGGATCCTTTCTAGGGAGCTACACTTTCCATGGGCTGTGTCTGAGCTGAACTGGCTTGAAGCTAAGGTTTGAAGACTTCTGCCCCAGCTGGCTCACAGCCTGACTTGGCCCCACTGTGTACAACCAGAAAACAGAGGGAAATGTTAGAGGCAACTGCTTCAGGGCGCTGACCACAGGAGGCACCTCAGCAGGAGAGTCCTGGTTCGGGAGGCATACAAAAACAGCCTGCTTTTCCTTTCCTCAATTTCCATAAAAAGTGAGTGACCGTTGAAAATAATATTATTGTAATTACACACATGTTGACTGTGATTTATTGCTAAAAAGTGGTTAAATCTGCATTTTAGTCAAAAGAATTTAAATTATTCTTAATGTGATGGAGAAAATGTAACAATCTTATAAACTTCTCAAGCCTTTCCCTATGGTTCCATTTGTGGGTCCCCAGTTTGGGGGAAAGACTTCAGAGCAGCTTTATCACTTCACTACTGCCTCCTAGCGTCCCCAGGGCAGGGGCCACATGCTTCTGTGTCTTCTGAGTGGACCCAGGGGGCGGCCAAGGAGGGGCTCCACAGACTGGAGGGGCTATATGTAAAGGAACTCACTCCCCACCCCCAACCTCGGCAGCGTCTCTGCCCCCACCCTCACCGTTCCCTGGCAGTGTCCTCACAGGTCTGGGCTCTCCTGCTTTGGGAACCCAACCTACGCCAGAAGGGCCAAGTGTCTGGCAGGAGGGCTCCCCCAGGCTTCTTCACAAGTCATGGGCACACCCCCGCCTTACTGATGTCCCTCCCAGCCAGGAAGGCAGTCTTCACACTGGGCTGAGCATCCCCTGTGGTCCTCAGCCACAGGGAGCATGGGGGCGAAAGGTCCATTCCAGGTCCTCACCCTCAATCTTCCCCTTTCCTAAGCCTGACCTGCCTGTGTGCGCCACCCTCCCTTTCACAACCCCTCCTCCTGCTCGTTAAAATCCACACCTCTCCCCTCTCTTCAGATGTTTCAGGGTTCCAGTGTAACCCCTGCTCAGTGCCACCCCAGGGAACAGCTTAGCTAACCAGGGCAGAATTACCACAGAGGCACCTGCCCACACACTGGGAAGGCTGCAGGCGGCCTCTGGGCCTCGTCTTTGCACAATGTGTCACCCTAGCTGGAGTCAGCACTCAGGACTGAGATAGACTTCCCAAGGAAGGTGACAACATCCTTGTGATCAAAAAAAGGAAGTCCCAGCACCCGTGGCTCAGTGAGTACGGTGCCAGCCCCATATACCGAGGGTGGCAGGTTCAAACTGGGGCCCGGCCAATCCGCGACAAAAACATAGCCGGGCATGCGGCAGGTGCCTGTAGTCCCAGCTACTCAGGAGGCTGAGGCAAGAGAATCGCCTAAGCCCAGGAGTTGGAGGTCGCTGTGAGCTGTGTGACGCCATGGCATTCTACTGAGAGCGATTAAGTAAGACTCTGTCTCTACAAAAAAAAAAAAAAAAAAGAAAAGAAAAGAAAAAAGGAAGTCCCTATCTTTCTTTTGGGAAGCAGTCCTAGTTGACTGACAGTGAGGACCAGGCTTAACACCTATCACCTCCAACTGTTAACTTTATGGTGACCAATTTTTGATGTCAACTGGGCCATGTGATCAGGGCACACAGATTTCCAAGACTAGTCAGATCCTGTGTGAGCAAAGCTGGAAGCTGCTGTCTGCTGCCCACCACGAGCTCACACAGTGAGATGAGGCCACCCCATTTCATTATTCAAAGACCTGAGTGTGTCCAAGGCTCTGGGAGTTCTGGGAAAGCCAAGCCCCACCTCACATTCACACACTGCCTTTTAGCGAACCCCACTCTGGCTTGCTGTGACCACTCTATCAGCTCTGAAGCTCTCACAACCCCGGGAGGACATGAGTGGATGTCTGGGCTACAGACCCCTTGGGACAGAGGGGACGTTTTATGTCCCTGTGACCCAGCACCCAGCAGGAATTTAATGCATGTCTACTGAGTTGAACTGAGGTAAAAATGGAAATAAAACATGCAAATAAGATTCTGCCAAATTAAAACAAACTGCCCCTGCTGGTCTAGCAAACATAGTTTATGGTTGTGCAATATAAGAGCTGTAAGGATCAGGCTCAGCGCTGCCCAGTGACCAAGAAGGCTCTGGAAGCTCCACAGGAGGAGGCGAGGCAAGAGAGTGCAGGTGTGAATGGATTGCAGGGTTTCCCTCACTGAAGGGCTGGTCTGAATATGGGCCCCTGATGGGAAAGGGGCTTGGTTACCACTAAAGGGCGCCAGCTGGGGGCAACCACCACTTTAACAGGAGGAGCCGTCCACAGCAGGTTCACACACATGAACACGACTGTCAGGAGGAGCCGTCCACAGCTGGTTTCACACACAAGTGAACATGACTGTCAGGAGAAGCCGTCCACAGCTGGTTTACACACACGTGAACATGACTGTCAAGAGGAGCCGTCCACAGCTAGTTCACACACAAGTGAACATGACTATCAGGAGGAGCTGTCCACAGCTGGCTTCACACATGTGAACACGACTGTCAGGAGGAGCCGTCCACAGCAGGTTCACACACAAGTGAACATGACTATCAGGAGCAGCCGTCCACAGCTGGCTTCACACATGTGAACATGACTGTCAGGAGAAGCCATTCACAGCTGGTTCACACACAAGTGAACATGACTATCAAGAGGAGCCGTCCACAGCTGGCTTCACACATGTGAACACGACTGTCAGGAGAATCCATTCACAGCTGGTTCACACACAAGTGAACATGACTATCAAGAGGAGCCGTCCACAGCTGGTTTCACACATGTGAACACGACTGTCAGGAGAATCCATTCACAGCTGGTTCACACACAAGTGAACATGACTATCAACAGGAGCCGTCCACAGCTGGTTTCACACACGTGAACACGACTGTCAGGAGAAGCCGTCCACAGCTGGTTCACACACAAGTGAACATGACTATCAGGAGGAGCCATCCACAGCTGGTTTCATACACGTGAACATGACTGTCAGGAGAAGCTGTCCACAGCTGATTCACACACAAGTGAACATGACTATCAAGAGGAGCTGTCCACAACTGGTTCACACACAAGTGAACATGACTATCAAGAGGAGCCGTCCACAGCTGGTTTCACATACGTGAACACGACTGTCAGGAGAAGCCATCCATAGCTGGTTCACACACAAGTGAACATGACTATCAAGAGGAGCTGTGCACAACTGGTTCACACACAAGTGAACATGACTATCAAGAGGAGCCATCCACAGCTGGTTCACACACAAGTGAACATGACTATCAAGAGGAGCCATCCACAGCTGGTTCACACACAAGTGAACATGACTATCAAGAGGAGTCGTCCACAGCTGGTTTCACATACGTGATCACGACTGTCAGGAGAAGTCGTCCACAGCTGGTTCACACGCAGGTGAACACGACTGTCAGGAGAAGCCGTCCATAGCTGGTTCACACTCGTGAAGGGTGCTACTTGCTGCCACCTTTTTTCAAACCCTATTTTTTTATTTTTAGACAGAGCCTCAAACTGTTACCCTGGGTAGAGTACTGTGGCATCACAGCTCACAGCAACCTCCAACTCAGGCTCAAGCGATTCTCCTGCCTTCACCTCCCAAGTAGCTGGGACTATAGGCACCTGCCACAACACCCAGCTATTTTTTTGGTTGCAGCCATCATTGTTGTTTGGCGGGCCCAGGCTGGATTTGAACCCGCCAGCTCAGGTGTATGTGGCTGGCACCTTAGCCGCTTGAGCCATAGGCACTGAGCCATCAAACCCTATTTTAAAATAACTTGCCAACAACTAAGTCAACTGTGGCACAGTGACAGAAGTGTCACTCTGGGTTTAAAAGATCTTTTAGCCATCTATACCAAAAGAAGGTACAGATGCACTGTGTTGGCCCTTAACTTTAACATCCAATACTTTCTTGGAGAGTCTACATTTTATAATGAAATCT
Source organism: Loris lydekkerianus (assembly GCA_963574355.1). Taxonomy (NCBI): domain Eukaryota; kingdom Metazoa; phylum Chordata; class Mammalia; order Primates; family Lorisidae; genus Loris; species Loris lydekkerianus. The sequence goes on from CAUYPK010075277.1 coordinate 53,788, forward strand.
TGGCTTTCTCTGTAGGTTTTCTACCTCCTCTAAGAAGCAGTTGTGATCACAAGGGCACCATATATATTTTTAAGTTTTGTATTGTAATATAAAATACACAGAAAAATGCACAAATCAAAAGTGTGCGGTTCCATGAATTTCTCAGGAGATGAATAATCTGTGCAAACTTCCCTAAGTCAGGAAACACAGCCTCACCAGCTTTCCAAACACTCTCATCTAGGGACCTATCGCTAAAATGAAGAAGGCAAAACAGACTAAATAGATGAAAATAAATAGTGTGGATAGAGTGGTACACACACTCACCCTTCAGTGATTTGACATGGAGATAAACTCAGCACTTGTAAATTCATCCAAAAACTGGGAAGGGTGTTTGGTAAGTCCAGCCCATCAGCCTCCCTTTCTCTCTGCTCTCTGCCTGTGCTCTCCCTCCCCAGTCCCCTGCCTCCTGTCTTCACAGCCTTCAAACCTTAAAGGGCAAAACCTTTCACTTAAAAAACTTAACTTCCAAACAGTATTGTGAAAGCCTATCATTTCTATAATATCACATCACAAGCTAGTTAAATAGCAAGCTTTTGGCCTAGGTCAATATTACATAAAGACACTAAAATAAACATACAAAACCTTGTTACTAAGATGTTGGTAGGGGGGAGTTGAGGGCAGGGTACACAGGACCTCCCTGTAGATTTTTTTGCAACTTCCTGTGACTATGTAATTCTTTAAAACTAAAAATTCAACAAAAGTAGCATTTGCTATCACAGCAAACCACTGTTTGTATTTCTGTAAGGTGGTCAGTGTTCTGTTTTGTTTTCAGTCTGATTTTCTAAAAACTATAATTAAAAAAGTCATTTTCTCTTCCCTACTCAATGAACACTGTTACTGGAGAAAAATAAGATCAAAATATGAAGTTCAAACAAATAAAATGTGAGTTGAAAGTGAATAACCTAACGTTTAAAAACAGGACCTTAGGAAGTGCAACAGTTAACTTTCTTCTTTCTACCTACCACATGTTTTCCTCCTTAACTTTTTTTTTTAAGGGCTTATCATAAAGTTAATGTATAAAGAAAATAAAACATTTGGCCTACAAAAGCTGATGTATGAGGCTCAATGGCCAGTTCCCTTCATGACTTCCAGGGTTTTGAAAGGTAGAAAGATCAGTACCAAGGGTGACACCTCTCACAGCTGTTGTTACTATTTCACAAATCTCACAGATGGGGGCACTTTGAGGGAGGTTAGACCACCCAGGGGTCCTCAAACTTTTTAAACAGGGGGCCAGTTCACTGTCCCTCAGACCGTTGGAGGGCCGGACTATAGTTAAAAAAAAAAAAAAAAAAAAAAGAGCTATGAACAAATTCCTATGCACACTGCACATATCTTATTTTGAAGTAAAAAAACAAAACAGGAACAAATACAATCACACCGCCTCATGTGGCCCATGGGCTGCCGTTTGAGGACCCCTGCAACCCATTTGTAAATCAAAAATCTAATAAATCATTCACTGTTTAATAAAACTATGTCACTAGCAATGTCTATGAGATAAATGATCAGCTTTGAACTGTTAGCTTTTCCATTTTTGGTGTGTCTTGCAGCAAAGCAATTTATTTTTACTCACAGATTTAAAACAACTTTAAAAATAACTTTTATATGCTGCCGGTAGCAAATAGCAAGCCTCTGGCATGGCTAGCCTATTACCTTGCAAATTAGAAAACAATGATAGACAAAAAGACGGATAATTGGTGCATTTTCACGGTTCCACGTGACACCTGCAAGCCTCTGTGAACCAGGTGAAGATACAGGACGCAGGAGGGATGACAGAGCCGAGGGAAAGCACCAGTCCCTGCATATGGACTGGGCCTGGCTCCACACTGGTCACCACGGCACCAAACTATCCCTGGAACAGATCAATTAACTCCAAGCCAAAAAAATAATGGGGAGGGGGGATGCAAACAAACCCTGTGATAGCAAAGCCTGACCCCTGCTGAAAGAGTGTGGCCCAGGAGGGTGTGTCTGCCTCCCTCCCAGTCCAGGATGCCTTCAGGCTGGGCCTGGGCAGGTACACGGCCATCCCTGCCAGAGCGGCCTTTCCCAGCAGCCAAACCGAAGTCCTAATCTGCCCGCAGCTGGGGAAGACACCATGAGGGTTACAGGGTGAGCTGACCAGTGTTTTAAAACCAGCCCAGAACTACTCGGAAACAAAGCAACAACACGCCTGAGAAGGAAGGCAAAACTCACCTCTGAAGGAGAGGGAGGGTTGGCTGGGCGGGTGCAGAACAGTCACCAAAGAGAGGATTAGAGTGGGGACAGGATGAGGACCCCAGTGTGAGAGCCCGCTCTCCAGTGCAAGTCCAGCCTCCCTGGAAACCCCTCCCCTGGTCAGATGGCCGCGGGAAAGGCAGGTGACACTGCTGAACCCAAGGTGAAGGTGGCGGTGAGCACTGAGGCCTAGCGCTCTGCGGCACTGCGCATGTGGGTGCTGCCCGTCCTGGTCATGTCCCATGAGTACTGTGCTCCCCTCAATCCACACTGACCGCACGGAGACACCCAGGGCTACTCACCTGGGCCAGCATCCCTGGCTGCCCAGGCCAGGCTCTGGCCAGGAACTGTGGTCCACAGTCCCCTGCCCAGCAGCTCCTGCACCACAGGGCAGGTTTTTAAAACACATAGCAGTTTTAAAAGGTTTTTAAAACACATAGCAGCAGCTCTGGAGAGTTTTGGGTCCACTTATTGTTTTGTGTGTCATTTTGTTTTCCCTACTTAGAAAAAACTTCAAGTCAATAGAGGGTAGACATAAGAAAGTTAACGCTTTTCTACAAGAAAAAAGTCATCTATGGAATGTTAGTGATGATTCGCCCTAAAATCACTGATCTTATACATCCAGTGGCCTGTGACAGTGGCAGTTCAGGACCACTCTGGACACACTCAAAGCCATCAGGGTTTTCAGACACCTCTCTGGGAGCCCCAAGAAGGGGCACGTGCCTGAGGCCCGTCTCCCTGCAGCCAGCAACTCCCTGGCCAAGAGGGGCCCTCATCTCTCCCGTCTCTGAGCCAAAACACTCCTGACCATTATCTCTGTTCTTAGTAAATGGCGTGCGCCTTCTACATACAGCAGAAGAAACACAAACGCACACAGATTCTCAGCAGAATGTTCGCCGTTGGCCAGCATCAGTACATGACAAGTAAATGCCCAGAAGCATCTGCTGAGAAATAACCACCAGCAAGAAGCACTGGACTGCAGGGGACAGACAAAGGCACAGCTGGGGCCTCAGTCACTCCCTGGAGTCAGACTTGCTAGGAGCATGTGCTGGAGGCGCCTGGGCCACACCGGGCTTTGCTCCTACACACCAATGTGCTGGCCACGCTCTGCACAGAGAATGAAGCTTCACTGGAGCAAACTCTTTTTGAAAGAAAATTCATCTTCAGACCTATTTTCTTCCTCTCAGAGGGCCTCTCCACCCTGCCATGCTAAGCTGCTGTTTCAGATAGAGATGAGCTTGATGATTTAATCATTTTTCTCCACCTCTAAGGATGACGCCACTAAGTTGGTATGTTTGATGTCTCATTTCAAAATCACTGGGCATTAATTAATTATTATCTGTTACTTCTAAGACTACTCTTAAACTTAGCTGGGGCCATTTTTGTTGGGCAGAACATCCTGTGAGTGGCACATGTGACCATCCTGAGATCAGTTATCGCAGCATATAACACCGAGAGGTTCTCATTTATAATAATTAAAAATCAACCTGGTAAATAGTGCTCAGAAGACACCAAGCCTTAGAACCCCCAGTGGGCCGCCAAGCTACTTCCAGCACACCGGTACTGACCATCTCACCTGTGGACCTGCTCTGACCATCACACCACCTCACCTGTGGCCACCACCTCATTTTTTTCTCTTCCCTTATCCCCCCTCCCCCCTGGGAGGAAAAAATGTCTTCCCAAAATCAGATCCATAAATATAATATTTCCGTTTTCCAAAGAGGGAATTAAAAAACCACACACAAAATTCCAAAGACTGCAAGAGAAGAGAACTTGATGAGCATCTGTGCCGTCCTTGGCGCCATCAGCACGGTTCTGCCCTTGAGTTCATGACTGCTCATTTCCCTGGCTATGGTTCAAATGTCTGGTTTTTGCAACTGGGCAACTTTATGACTATTTAGCAGCCCCTTGCCCCACAACTCTAAAAGCCCAGCTTTTCTATACAAGATTTTGAGAACGATGCTGTGCCATGAGAAAGATGGACTCAGATAATCACCCGAATCTTCCACTGGTTTCTCATCCCCCTGCCTCTCCCCCAAACCAGGCACATTACTAAGTCTGCATTTAAACACGAAATTTAAACAGGTAAAAATGAAGTGAAAAACCAGGCAAGTCCTCTAGCTGACTCTGTGTTGTACCACTTCATCAAACTGCTCAGCTTTCTGTGCTTCCTCGGCTGGGCAGACTTTCTTGAAAGGAAGGTCAAAAGGCTCGGTTTTTGCCCAACCAATTTTTGCAAGACTTAAAGGCCCAATGACTAAAGCCACCTTGAAATCAACGCACTGGCTGGCCGCCTGTTTACGGGAAGGTTTACTTATTCAACAAGACATACGTCATCCCAAGCCTGAAAAAAAATCAATATGTTTTCTCAGTGAGTCTCTAAACCTGCAGGAGGAGGTAACAAGTGAAGATCAATTACTCTTCCGGAACACGGGGCTCTTCCTATCTCACTTTAAAATCATGAAATAGAAATGTGCATGTGGAGACTTTCTGCTGGAGTACAAAAAAGTTTCTACCATGTTAGAAATAAACAACAATCAAAAACCAAAGCTGCGTTTTGCACTTTCTGCCGGGAGGGGCTCATCACCACCAGCGAGTTCTGCTCCCATCAGGCCACATTCCAGTCACTCAGCCAGCAAAGTCCTGCCAAGTCAATCATTTGATATTTGCAACAATTTATCCTTAAAAGTCAATGCTTGCCCATATAAAAGGGTTTGAGGTAGAAAATGAGCCCTCCTGCAGGCACCCTAGGTTATGTCTGTCTCTTTTTCCTAACAGTTGTTTCACAATCTAATGAGTTTAAGTTTAATGGGCTTCCACTTAAATCACCAAGTGAATCTTGCAGATCTGTGTAAGTGAATTAGCACGTTTGCCATGGGCATTGCTAACGGCCTCAACTGCTAAAATTGAGTTGCTTTCTCCCTCATTTTTTTCTGCAAGATTTATAAGTCTGAAAAATGTATAGAAGCTAATGACATGATGTCAAAAAGTCATACTTCTAATTTCTAAAGTAAATGTTTGCAAGGCTCACAAATTCATCGCCCTCTCTCTTATGAAATGAGCAGTTACAGTACAAATATCAGAGCCTTCACAACAAGAAGTGAGAAAGCCAAAACAAAGGAGAAATATGCAGAAATAGAAAACACACCAAAATATACAGAAATTGTGAAGGGTATTAAGCATTACTAATAGAAGTATATCAGTTTTGAGGAATACTTTGTGTTAGCCTTTTGAGTCACAAATAGGACTGAAAGTAATTAGGGGCAGCACTTTTATCTTAAAAAAAAAAAAAAAAAAAAAAAAACTAAGTCTCCAAGGGAGATTAAGGAGAAGTCTTGGAACCCGGGGGCCCCTTGTAGGGACCTGGTGATGCACAGCAGGCAGGTACCCGAAGCCTTCAGGTCAACCAGCCTGGTGACCACAGGTAGAACTGCTCTGCACTGCACGCAGGCCCCACACTCTCAGATGTGGATAATTATCCCAGTTCTGTAGAGTTGTTAAGAGGCTCAAAGAGATGGATGCTAAGGCATTGTGTAAAGTGCTGTACAAATATAAGGTGTTATTATTATGACATCAATGTTTTAGCATCTAAATTATAGGGAGAGCACATTTATTATTTACATGGCTAAATACATATCATGTATGCATTTAGATTTGCTTTTAATTTCATAGATATTTTCAGTTGGAAAGAGTCTTGGGAGCATCTAGTTTAGTTATTTTATGGAAGATGAAACTGTGAGGGCAGCTTCTAACCTGTTTTCTCATCTTACCTAACAACAAATTACAGGGAAAAATGCATTAAGCCATGTAGTAGGAAAAACTTTGTTAGGAATACCAGTTTCAGGGAAAGATACCTGCATATGTATATTTGTATAATCACAAACATTGGATGTCTTGGACACTTTCTAACTTTCCTTTTTTTTTCCTAACTTGACAAAATTTTTCATTTGCAATCATTTGAAATGTTTCATTTCCAGTTATTTATCAAAACTTTTCCTCTTCTGTGAGGACTAATTCATAACAGCTTGCAAAAAGAGAAAGAAAAAGAAAGAAGGGAGGGAGGGAGGGCCGGAAGAAAATCTGAGGGAAGAGGAGAGAGGAAGGGAAGAAAAAGAAAGAAAACATTAAAACCATACATTATTCTCACTCATAAATACGTCCCTTAAAAGTCTATTAAAGCACCAGGAAATGTTAGCAAGAGACAAGGAAATCAAGAGTAACTATAAGGGTGAAATGTACGATACTCTATTAACTTTATAGCAAATCAAACTCAAGAAAAAGTTCTGAAAGGCACCATAAAACCAACAGGTGACAATAACTCTCCAATAACCGCATTTTCCTGTCCTGTCATTCATTTGGACTTAATGAAAAGTGCATGAAACTGAGGTTCTCTAAACAGATAGCTGTTTAACTTTCTAATAGTACCTATATACTCGAGTATAAGCCGAGTTTTTTTGGCACAAAATTTGTGCCGAAAAACCTGAACTCGGCACAAATTTTGTGCCGGAAAAACTCAGCTTATACTCGAGTATATATGGTATATTAAAATTTACTGTAGTAAAAAGAAATCTAGTTGGAGTCATTAGAAATTGCAGTTAGCACTAGGACAAACTTAAAATAGTTTATCTAATTTATCTCAGACAACTTTAAGCATTTGCAATGGCTTATAGTATATGAGAATGAGCTAGGAAATAACAGTGTAAACAAAGAGAAACTTTGGCTCAGCACCTGTAGCACAGTGGTTATGGCGCCGGCCACATGGGTAGCAGGTTTGAACCCAACCAGGGCCTGCTAAACAACAATAACAACTGCAACAAAAAAATAGCCAGGTGTTGTGGCAGGCGCCTGTAGTCCCAGCTACCTGGTAAGCTGAGGCAAGAGAATCGCTTAAGCCCAAGAGTTTGAGGTTACTGTGAGCTGTGACGTCATAGCACTCTACCAAGAGTGACATAATAAGACTTGTCTCTAAAAAAAAAAAAAAAGAAGAAGAGAAACCATCATAATCAAATCTCCCTATAGTTTTTAGGTGTCCAGTATTTGCTGTTAAATAAACAAAACCAGGTTTTTAACATTTAAAAGCACTTTTTGAAAACATTCTGAAATTCTGTATACCATGATCAGAAATTCTGAGAACACACTTTACTTGTCCTTAAGGACTTGCACAAATTCAATTAATGATTTGTTTTTGTTTTCAGACACTAAAATAATGGAGAATGTGAGTACCAGAAAGAAATGAAAACACGCATCACTTCTCAACACACAAATGTCAGTCTGTCCTGCCAAAGAGGCTCTGTGCAGTGCATCAACTTCATCCAAAGCCTGGAGTAAATGCAAAGAGCTTTAGGCAAGGGTCACATTGATGTCACATGTGAGGCACTGCGGCTGCCAAAGCCGTCGTGACGTCACCCCTACAAACAGGCCTGCTCATCCACAGTGCTAAAAGTGTCAGGTGTTCCATCTCCGTTTTTAAAAACTGCAGAGTCAGCAGTGGTCCTCCACGTCTCCTTTTACATCTCCAACAGCCACATTTTAGCCTTTATTCCTTACAAATGTGCCATTTGTTTCCCAATGATCTCTGCAAACAAACAGATAAGTCTGTACAAGTTTCAGCACAGAATCAAGAAATAGATGTCTCGGCTCGGCGCCTGTGGCTCAAGCAGCTAAGGCGCCAGCCACATACACCTAAGCTGGCGGATTCGAATCCAGCCCAGGCTGCCAAACAACGATGACAGCTGCAACCAAAAAACAGCCAGGCACTGTGGCAGGCACCTGTAGTCCCAGCTACTTGAGAGAAGGAAGCAGGAGAATCGCTTGAGCCCAGGAATTGGAGGTTGCTGTGAGCTGTGATGCCATAGCACTCTACCCAGGGCGACAGCTTGAGGCTCTGTCTCAAAAAAAAAAAGAAGAAGAAGAAAGAAATAGATGTTTCTTCTAATTCATAAGGAGTAGTGCTCAATATGAGGGATTTTTTTTCTGAGTGTGATCTAACACGTATGCATGGTGTCTGGAATCATCCAAACTTTTCATTTACCTCTTTACTTTCTGCAGCAAAAGCTAAACAAAGGGTGTGAAGTGGTCATTTTGCTTATTCAAAACAAGTTTTAGAGAAAAAAAATCATGCTCATCTGGAGAAAGTTAAAGCTATCAATTATAATCTAGACTCTTAGTTCAATTCTTCACATATCCAGTTTTTACTTCTACAACCAAAGGGCATTTTAACTTTTAAATGTAGAAAATGTCACCTCTCTGGTACTTCACTTCTAACATCATAAATTTCGTCATGGTCATTTAGAGAAATAAAGCAAGAAATTCTAAAACTTCAGCAACTGTGATAGTGAGACCTTTGTGTTTACAGAAATGACAAGAACTGAAGAATTTGCTGAAGGAGTTCAGGGCCTACAAGTATTTCTTCATTCTTTTCCCCCTTCCCAGAGGCCAGATGAAAATCTCATTGTTTGAGGTCCTTTCTGAGCAATGGTCCCTGTCACAGAGGTAGAATTAGTCAGCCTCTCTGCTGGGCTCCAGATGAGATCCCAAATCACATCTGTTATAAAACACCCCATCACTGGAAGGAGAAAGCCTGTCTGGCTCACTGCTGAGCCTTTCCAGAGTGAGTCCTCCAAGGACGGCCCCAGCACGGGAGGTGTGTGTAGTTTAGCAATGGTTCTCAAACTCTGGAATCCCCGGAGGGCTCTTACTCACAAACCGGGGCCCATCCCTGCAATGTGACCTTCAGAGGTCCAGGGTGGGGTCCAAGAATGTGCATGTCTATCAGGCTCCCAGGTGTTGCTACCACTGTCCTGGGTCCACATTCCAAGAGCCACCACAGCAGACTTTGAATGGACTAATTCATAAAATAAAATGTGACTCTGAAGCTGGTTTACTAAAGAAATATAAAACTACCTCTGGATCTTGAAGCTCATGAGATGAGTAAGAATTGGGGGTCTGAGAACAAAGACACAATGTCTTCTGCTACAAGCTACATACAACAGGTAATCCACTCCTCAGAATTGCCCAGGAGCTTTAAGAACTTTGTGTGTCAGGCGGCATCTGTGGCTCAGCGAGTAGGGCGCTAGCCTCATATACTGAGGGTGGCGGGTTCAAACGCAGCCCGGGCTGAACTGCAAAAAACCAAAAAAAGTAGCTGGGCATTGTGGCAGGCACCTGTGGTCCCAGCTACTCCAGAGGCTGAGGCAAGAGTTGAAGGTTGCTGTGAGCTGTGTGACACCACGGCACTCTACTGAGGGCGATAAAGTGAGACTCTGTCTCTACCAAAAAAAAAAAGAAAGAAATTTGTGTGTCAGGCTCCAGAAATCCTGACACAACTGCTCTGGGTGCAGTAAGGGATCCTCTTTTTCAAAAGCTCCTCAGGTGATTATAAGGCACAAAGTTCAAATGCTATTGAAAAAGAAAGAAAGAGAAAGAAAAAAGGAAGGCAGGAAGGGAAGGAGGGGGAAAGTCATCCATTCTTCTCAGCTCAGTCACTGATGTAAAAACCCGAGTAATCTGGTGCTGTTTTACTTAAACAAGGAACAGGGGATCCCAGAAGGGGAGAAGCATGACACATTATCAGCTGCTGATAACTGCACCTAGTGTGGCTGCTAACAACGTGTTTGGAAAGCCCAGGACCTCTGCCATGACTCAATGCTGCCAGGGGCCAGGAGACAGGGCGTCAGGAGGCTAAAGGGGGTTGGGCTGTCCTGTGAATAAGGACAATGGCTGTGCTGGAAATATCTAAGCAAATGACAAGTCAAGGCCACACTGCCTTCTGGGGCTCTGGACCTGTGTAGTCTGCTGCCTCCTGGACTGTTCCACCCCAGCACTTCAAACTTAACCCATCTAAAATCTGAACTCACAGCATCCCTGCCATTCCCTTCCCTGCAATGTCCTCGCCTTCCCAGCCTCTTGGGATGGATTTAGTACGTACCTATCCAGGCTTCCAAGACAGAAGCTTGGGTGTCAGCCTGGACATCCCTACTTCTCATGCTGGCTGCATATAATTATCAATCCGCCCCACCTCTGGTCGACCCTGGCGTCCCCTGCACAGCTCTCCGTGTCCACACTGCTGTGGGGCATCACACCAGTCCCTCGGGGACTCCTGTCTCACACAGGACAGGATCAGGGCTGCCGTGAAGATGGCAAGTATCACTGCGAGCAGGATGTTGCCTCCCCTCTATAACTGCCCTTCTTGTCTCACTGAATTACTTGCTCTCGAGAACTTTGCTTCTAGGGGTCCTTTTCTCTTAATGCCCTTCACCTCCCCTTCTCCAGGGAAATGACCACACAACCAGACAGCTCTGTGAAGGCTCAGATGAGTGATCCTTTCCCTTTGGAGTTAAACCTGCTCTCCTCTCCAGAGTTAAGAACAATAACTGATCGGGCAGCAGCTGTGGCTCAAAGGAGTAAGGTGCCAGCTCCATATACCAGAGTTGGCAGGTTCAAACCCGGCCCCAGTCAAAAACTGCAAAAAAAAATAAATAAAATAAATAAATAAATAAATAAATAAATAAAAATAACTGATCTCAAAAGACTTCCTTTATCCTGGGGAGAATTCTATCATTGCTTCCATGACACTGTTTTACAGGTATTATTTCTAGCTCTCTCTTCCCTGATCAACTTACGGACACTTGCAGGCAAGTACAAAGTCCAGTTCATCCTGTATCTCAAAATACAGAGGGGGCGGTGCTCAAATACAGTGGACCAAAAATAAAGAAAAAATGGAAATGAAACCCTAAGTAGAAGCAGGGACCAATATTTGTCCTTCTCCTCCAAGGGCAAACAATAATGGTAAATTTACGTCATTACTCACACCAAATCTGGGCCATGTGTGGCAGCCCACTCGTAGAGCTGTAACTGCAGGTGTATTTAGAGCCGTGCACCAGGCATCCTCATCTAATCATTAGCCCCCCGATTTGGAATTCAAGCCTCTTTCGATGAGAACTGCCAGATATAGTCAGAAAGGACACTTGAACTCTGAGTCTCTCCCTACGGACCTGAGAATGGGATGTAACTTGCAGAAGAAAGGGAAATTGTGCTCATCCACGCTACCCTTCACGCACTGCCTTCTAAAGCAAGCTGCTGAAACCCGTAGGAGTGAAATGTATTCTAAGCATATGCAGCTCACAGATGCTCCATCAGTGGGCCAGGCCTTTCATACTAAACCCCAGTGCCTTCAGGGACCACCACGTCAAATCCAACACCTTCCAGGGCTTACAAACACACCCCCACTTCTCACTGGCCCCAGCTACCCTTCCCACATCCAGCTGGCTCAGAGAACTTTCCAGACAACTGATTGAGTGTCTCTCTCTAAACGTGTAAGAAGAAAGCTTTACCAAACAACTGTGGAAAAGTGAACATTATAGACAAATCAGTAATTTGAATAAGGCTCAAAGTCTGGATCCTTGCCCAAAATCAAAGTAGCCAGCCAAGGCCCACGGGCCCGATGAAACACAATCCTGAGATGCTATCCCAAGAGCCAACCACTGGAGTTGTCCTGAAAAATTCAAGCACTTAGGAAGAAAATTAAAAGACAGGATGGAGAAATGCTATGATGCCCAATCAGGGAAGGTCATCATGAACAATTCTCCGTGTGTCAGTGAATAAAACTGTCATAATTACGTGAGACCAAAAATGTTTCTTACCATAATTTCAAATGTCCATAGGTGACGGAAGAAAACAAAAATGGAATGGACCAGAGGAACAGAATCTAGTTTTTAAAATTGTATTTATTCAAAGGGGAAATAACATATGAATGAAACGTATTCTAAAACTGAACTTTTTCAAAACATACCCCTCTTGGTAAAATCTATTCATGTATCAGCCCATTACTACTGAACTTACCAAGTCAAAAAGCATATGTGCATGCGCGCGCACACACACACACGCACACACGTGCATACACGCACATCACACATACACACACATGCACACACCATGTGCACACTGAGTCACACTGCAAGGGCCATGACATTTGGTAAGTGAGTGCTTCAGTGGGCTAGGCATTCTCACCATTCTGATCCCATCCCTGTTTCAGGACCTGGGCCATCTTCCGCTAAATAGTCAATAACAGTCAATTGTCTTTAATATTAGAGTGATTTGTCATTCCTGTCAAAAAAGTTTCATGACACTAGCTGCTAGTCCTGGAGCTTAGATCAAAGAAAAAACAAAGAACACTTTCTTTCCAAACAGGGTGGAATCCTTCCTCTTTACTGACACTACCTCTAGAAACATTTTAAAACATGTTAGTGCCATCACATGGGCCAAGTATAATTAGGCAGTACAATGGAATTTGTCAATTGGTTTCTTTAAAGTTCAGAATAAGTTTCAGAAAAATTATGAAGTATAAAACTAAATATGTGAAGCCAGAACAGACGTGAAAAGCCTGCTGAAGCTCTCCCCCGGTTTTTGTGCGCCTGTGCTACACCAGAGTGGGCACATCTGACACAAACGGACCCCAGGGCCTTCCAGATTTGAAAAGCAACTTACTAGTACTTAATTAGTGGCTTAACGCAGGGGTCCTCAAACTATGGCCTGCGGGCCACATGAGGCAGTGTGAATGTAATTTGTTTCCGCTTTGTTTTTTTACTTCAAAATAAGATACGCGCAGTGTACATAGGAATTTGCTCATAATTTTTTTTTTTTTTTTTAACTATAGTCCGGCCCTCCAACAGTCTTAGGGACAGTGAACTGGCCCCCTGTTTAAAAAGTTTGAGGGCCCCTGGCTTAAAGAATCACATTTCTGGAGACAACAGTAGAAGCCATGAAGACTCACCCCCCCTTTTGACTTGCACATTCTATGCACTCAGTAAATGTCCACTGAATTCAGAAATGAGGATTCAAAAGGTGGCTTGTACACCCTCCACCCTAGGCTAGAATGAGAAGAAAGACCCCTAGCTGCCGGCCGAGGCCTGGGCCTTCTAGACCTGATCTCCTTAGAGAACGGAGGGTGGTGCTTCTTCACTTTGGAAAACACTAAACTCCCTGCTTTAATACAGCTTACACCTTCCAGTGGTAATGTCTTCAGAGGTGAGTGGGAAGGCTCTTTCTCAGAGCTCCCTGGGCTGAGAACACCCACACCCCCTGGACCTCTTCCAGGGCCACTCTGCTCCTCTCCACTTTCAGGAGCAAGGGGCTTGCTCAACATCCCTCAAGCCGCCTCCACATACACTGTTTGGCTTGGTGAGCAGAGCCAGCACTGAGGAGCCCTGAGCAGAACGCAGACAGCTGAACCACAGGCATTAGCTGCAAGCTTCAGACAAGGCGCCCAGCTCAGTGAGCCTTGCCTGGCCCCTCTCCTTAGACAGTCACACACACCAGACCAGACTTCCTGGTATCAGAACTCAAGGCAGTGGAGTTTGGAGTTTGAGGGAGGGATCTGGAGCCAGAGATTTGAGTTTAAATTCTGGTTTTGCCTCTTACTAGATGTGAGAGTCACTTCACTTCTCTGTACCTCAATGTCCCTATATATAATGAGAGTACCCCCCTAACATGGTTGCTGTGAGGATTAAAAGGACACTTAAAAAAGTTTGTCAGTACTTGGCTCTAAGAACAGTTAAGTAACAAAGTTACCTAGAACTGAACAAAACCCTCACTAAAATGAACAAATCTTGAACAAAGCCTTGAATTTGACTGACATGGGCTTTAACAACTTCTAGAAAGACTCCATCTCCTCGTCTTAATAATTTGCCACTTAAAATTTAGCTTTTCTATGTTACTCTAACAGAACAGTATTCGTTCACCTACTTTCACTATTTCATTAGGAACATTTTTTTTTGAGTGAATATGGAACAAACAAGGAAATTGAGGGGCATTTATATTTTTCTCAGCAAAACCTCTCCAACCTCTAACGGTGGCGTTTAAAGGGGTGACATCACACGGGGGGAACGATTCTGGAGTGAAGCTCTGGAGGCCTCCACAAGTTTAATTTGAAATAAGAAAAGGGGTCTCTTCATCAGGGACAGACATGCCTGTGACCGGGGACCCTGCCAGCTGTGTCCTGGAAGGCCCCACCTCCTGGGTACACCCGGCAGGAGGAGGGGGCGTCCTGCAGGCTCAGGGGGGGAGGAAAGCTTTCCATGGGCGCCTTCAGTTATGAGAGCACCCCCTGCCTTTCTCCCTCTTTCCTATATTTTGCAAGACTGTTAAAACTCCAGCTGTTCCAAAAGAGCTCTTTACATTGGCAGGTAATCTTTCCGGAGACTTTACCAATCTTCCCTGCAGTGCCAGAGATTCCCAGACCTGACTGCCCAACAGAATACCTGGGGAGCTTCTCAAAGTCCCGACGCCCAAGTCTCACCCCATACCAGTTAAATTAGGACGTCTGAGGGTGGAAGCCAGACTTGGTTTTGGTTTGATTTTTCTTCCTTCCAGGTGATTCCAACCTGCTGCGACGTTTGGGAACCACTGTTCTATGCCTCCCCCTCCCCCAGGGGCGAGCTCAGCCCCAACCCCAGCTCCCTAAACCAGTGACTCGAGCGGCAAGTGCGGACCTGACTCTCCAAGCCTGGGCCGCTTGGTTTTGAAATTGTGCAATTAAACCTTCTGAGACACGTCTCTCGGTCAAGGGGTTTGTGGGCGGCAGTCATGAAGCCCGGCGCGATCGAGCTCCTTCGGGACGTTTGGCACACGTGAACCACCGACCTCGATCCATTTTTTTTTTTTTTTAGTTAAATATTTTGATTGGCCCAAAGTCAAATTCTTCAAAAAAACTAAAAGAAACATCCAAAAGCGACGATCGGAATTTTGAGAAGTTTGCTGTGAGCCCTGTTTGAACAACCAAGGCGATGGCCCCCCTTGAGCTCCGCTCCTGGGGAAGTCAGGACAAGAATCCAGCTGTTCCACCGCAGGGGCCGCGACAGCCCGGGCTGCAGGTGGGCAGCGAGCCTCGGGAGCCCCGAAGGCAGCCACCTAAGGAGACGCCCGCTGCAGGCGGGGGCGCCCGGGAGGAAGCTCGGCCTGGAAGGGAGACTCGGTCCCAGGCCGGGAAGGACCGGGCGCGCGGGGCGAGCCTCCGGGTCTGCACCCAGCGGGCGGGTCGGACCCCACCCCGGTTTGCCCCAGAGGAAACTAACCACCAGCAGCACCAGCCCTTCCCGGTAGCCGCCTGTGGGGAGGCAGCCACAGAGACGAGTTCTCCCAGCTTCCTAGGTCTGGGCTGAGACTCCACACCCTGGAAACGGGCTTGCAGGGACCTGCGAGCGGGGCAGGGACCCAGGCTGGCCAGCGCGCGGGGCCAGCCACACACGGGAGGGGCCCGAGGGCTGGACGGATTTCCGCGGGTCCTTCCGCAGCCTCCCCAACGCAAGTGGCCTCGGCGGCTGGGACGCGTCCGCCCCCAGGAGCGCGCCCCCGGCCCGGCCGCGCCTCTCCGGCGACAGTCGGGGACCACGTGCCGGGGAGCCAGCCGCGCGACGCCCGCCCCGCACCGAGTTTTCCCCCACGGACGCCAGCCGGGTGCGGGCGGGCAGCGCAGTGAGTTAGGAAGTTGGGCGCTGCCTGGGGCGCGCGGTCGCAGTCCCCACCTACGCTCTCCCGCAACCCCGCCGCCCTGCGTCCCTTCCTCCGGCCGCCGCTGGCTCGCCCAGCCCAGAAACGAAACGTCCAATCCCTCCCCGGCCCGGCCCGGCCAGACGCGCGGCTGGTCCTCAAGGAAGCAGGAAAGGGGAGGCGCCGGCTGCGGGGCGCGGGCGCGGGGACAGCTGCGGGGCGCGGGGACAGCACGCCCTTACCTTTCTTTTCCTCCAGGGCCCGACTCGCCGGGACTAGCGCAGCCAGCAGCAGCGGCAGCAGCGCGGCTCCCGCCGTCCCGAGGAGTCGCATCGCTGCCCGCGCGGAGCTCGCTCGGGCTCTCCCGGTCAATCCTGGACGGAAAGAGGCGGCCGTGCGCGGTGGCTGCGGCGGCGCAGCGAGGCGGAGACTCGGGCGGACGCCACCGAGGTGGCCTGTCGTCCGTCAGGGGGGCGGCGGCCGCCGGGGCTCGCTGGGCACTCGCACCGCCCTGGCCGCGGGCGCGCACACCGTGCCGGGCGGAGGCCGCTGCTGCCGCGCTGCGCCGGGGGCAGCCCGGACGTCTCGCTCGCGCGGGGCGGGAGGAGGAGGGACCAGGCGGAGGAGGAGGGGTCGGGAGGAGCTGAGGAGGAGGAGAGTCCAGGAGGAGCAGAGCCGGCGGGGGACCGAGGCCGGCAGCTACCCGGAGGTGGGGGGCAGCGCCCGGCTGGAAGGGGCGGAGTGCGGGGGGGGGGGACCGCTGACCTGAAGAGTCGGTTTCCGAGGGGGGCGTTCCCTGCACTTGAGCTCAGGCCGCAGTCCCCGCCGACTTGCGAGGTTCCTTGTCGGGCCCCCTTTTCCCCGCTTCCCTTCTTTAGTTTTACGGAGCGAACCTGTGCAGCTGGACAGATTGGCTGAGCCCCAGGGCCGGCGTTGGGTAATGGCACTGTTGGGGAAGCTGCTCCTTTATTCTGGTCCCCAGCGCGGGGGCAGCGCCCCGGGATTCAATGGGGACCAGAGGCTGGTCTGGCGGCAGACGCTGTCCTCGGGGGCAGCCGTGCCAGGCGTCGGAGGTGGGTCCTTCCAGGCCTGTCAAGCGCCTCGACATCGCCTGGTTGAGGGCACCCAGCTCCTGGCACGAGACGGTTTGTTGCGACCAGCCTGGGTACTTTGAAAGCAAATGTGTGAGGCGAAGTATTTTGCAAATGTGAAGCGCTTATAAGAAAGCGCACAAACAAGAGTGGAGACACTTTCAGAGAGGCTGTGTTTCACTGTCCGGAAGGATCTGGCCAAAAGAAAGTAAGCTGCTTTGGGCTGCGGGAAGTTCAGCTAAATTCCTTGCCATCCACACTATCCCTTCTTCCACAGTAGAAATGACCCCTGGCCCCATTTTTCAATCAGAAAATTGGCAGGACTCACCAAGTCACCCCTGTAGGCCTGATGCAACTCTGACCTCACCTCTCCAAGCCTGAAGTTAGCGGCCCTCTCCCCTGTGCTGGGGCTGTGCCCAAGGAGAGGGGACCTGCCTCTCTTTCCTTCCCATCAAGACCAGGGCTGCAGGCTGCAGCCTAAATGGTGGAGCTTTCACCAGGGCATCTGTTAATCTGAATAAATAATTTGTTCCTTTGTTTTTAACAAATCAGGGCAACCACTGATGCTTTGAACTTAATTTAGCTCCGGGATGAAGAAGGCTGTGAAGGTTCCCCAGGCCACGGGCCTGGTTCCCTCCCCACAGTCCCTACAAGGACCTAACACAGTTTGTAAAGAAAAGCAAATGCAGAAAACAAAAATCAGAGGAAGGTAAAGTGAACACAGGAGTCTTCTGAACCATCTGAATACCCCGAAGTCCTGTGCAATTACTAACAAGAGCCACACTTCTGCCTCTAAACTGTATTTTCAGTCAAGCCAATATGACCAGTGGCACAAGTCGTAGCACAAATCAGTGTCAGCTTCAACTGACTTTTGAGACTGCACAGGAATTTTTCCTACCAATCCCTCCAAAAGCAGACAGGGTGTGAGGAATTCGTAGCTCTCACTGTTAGTGCCAGGGTGCAGTAGCCCTCCTGGTGGTGCTGGTTAGAGTGCCCTTCAGTAACCTGACAGCGTCTCAGGGAGCAGCTCTGGAAACAATTACGAGAGGAAGCAATGAGACTCCCAAGACAGCTCAGCCCAGTACTAGGATAGAATCCAGGAGATGGGGCAGGATAGGTTTGCTGGACCTACGGGGCACCTGCAAGGTTTGTCCTCTAAGCTTTTGACATAGAAGCAGACGCTCAGGTGGATTTTGTAGTCCTTCCCTGGTCCCTGCACGTGCCAATGACTGTGTCACTTGTTAAATAAACAGCTGCAAGACTGAGCTGGCAGGCTTGAGTTCCTCCTCAGAGAGCTGAGGGGTCTCGTGCAGATGGTGCCAGAGAGGAAGGCATCTGTGCAGAGTGATCCCCTCGGGCAGAGGCTGGGGCCCTGTACAGCCACCACCACCTAAGGAATGACAGCAGCAGCCCAGGCTGCCACTCAGACCTTGGTTTCCCTGGCACCTGGGAGCTAGCTGACACTGTTGCCTGCATTTTACAGCCAGGTGCTGCTGTGACTTAAGAGATTAAATAACCTTGCTGAAGTCCCAAAGCACACTGGCTAGTATGAAAGGTTGGCTTTGAACCCAGGTAACAGTCACGCTTTTATTTCTCTCATACTACAACTCTTCTAAATCTGAGACGAAGGGTGACATTAAATTCTATTTCATAATATCTTACATATTTGTTAGAGCAAGTAATAACAAAATTTCTGCTTGGCCAAAAATGTCTCAAGAAGGTCTCCAAGTGTGCAAGATTAGAGAACATACACTGAGACGCTAGTATTTCCCATGACAGATGTCATAAGAGTCTTTTGAATTTTCATGACACAGACTGATAATTCCCTTTGTCAACTACCAATGAGAAACTTTTCTTTCCTCCAGTGAGTTATCCTCTTAGAAAACATTTCTGAGTATGTAAAAGAAGAGTTTAGTCTTTTGTAGAAGGAACATAGAATTCTCCAAATTCCCTAGAACCACATATTCTGGGGAAGGGGAGGGGAAATAGGTCACTGGGCAGGTGGAGATATGAGGGCTTTAACTATTCTAAGTTCTAGCTTAGTTGAAAGGCATTTGACCACTTGTCTTCTCTGGCCTTAGAGGTCAAAGCAAAGATTGATGAGGAAAACACCAGAGTGGCAGATTTTAGAATTTAAGAAGGTATCTTTGGTAAGCTAGTAGAGCTATATAAAGCAGAATGAACTATTTCATAATGGAAACAGCCACTTCACCCTGAGAAAGGTTTTTATGCAGGAGCAGTAAGTACTAATGAAGGTCGTGAATTAAGGACCAAAACAGACTCTTCCAATCCTAAAGTTTGGGGAAAACATGCACTTCTAAAGTAAGTTTTCATTTAAACACATGTCCACCTAACATCTCTCCTAAGGATATAGAGACGGATATTTAAAGAGACATAAGAATCAGGTCACAGCCTTGCCTCTGGGGAGGAGAACTAGGTAGTGGGGGCTGGGGCTGGAGGGAGACTTACCTTTCAGCCGTTTGTCATTGTACCATGAACATCCATCACATATTTCTATAAATTGAGGGCCACTGACCTCATTGTGGCTGCTGCTGGGGATCAGAGGCACTCGTGGGGCAGGTTTTCATGGTTTGGGAAAACATTCCTTCTCTCTGAGTCAAGGCAACTGCTTATAACTCTGAGTTGAGACCCATCTCTTTCAGAGTATGGAAGAAGCAGCTTTTTTTTCCAGGATAGTATGTGGACCAGAAACTGTTGAACAGCTTCCGCTGCATCATTTCTATTTCATCATCTCCAGAGTTGAGGGTTATATGTCGTTTTAGAACACAGGGTTGCCACTTCATTCTAGCAACACATAAAAAGCTCCACAAACTGAAAAGTCAGCAACTCTTCTTCTATCTGTCAGAGAAGTGGTGTCACGGAGCATCATCGGAGACACAGGCTGAGGGACAAGTGCACAAGAGCTGGCGGAGCCGTGGGGCAGGAAAGCCTGTGCTGGCCCTGAGAAGCTGCCTTGCTCAGTGTGGGCAAGTCTGGCTTACAAACTCCTGGGTGACACACTTTTGGGAGTTTCACCCCAGGAGCTCTGCCAGGTCCTCACAGTGAATACTGAAGAAAAATCTCATCATGCTTCTGGTAGGGGGAGGAACCATTTTGAAATAGCCCAGAGCCTTCCATTCTCAACAAGGCCTCCCCTAAGGAGACACTATTTTATCAGGGGCCTGGCCTGCTGGGGTGTTTATGAGCACCTACCTGGAGCAAGAGAAACATACAGCCTCTCCCCCCCAGGCTGCCCAGGACACAGGTGAGCTCACAGTCCAGGCTCCCCATCCCCCCCAGGCTGCCCAGGACCATGGCAGTGGGACTAAGACACAGGTGAGCTCACAGTCCAGGCTCCCCATCCCCCTCAGGCTGCCCAGGACCATGGCAGGTGAGCCAGGACACACAGGTGAGCTCACAGTCCAGACTCCCCTAAAGACTGTGGCCTATTTCAGGACCACGTAGTGCCCCCTCCCCTGCGACTCACTAATGATTGTACATTCGGTTACCCAGGACACCATGTCCACCTCTCAACAAAAAATCACAAAGCATGTTAAAAGGCAAAAGACATAGTTTGCACCAAGGGAGCAAGCATCAGAATCAGAGTCAGATATGGTGAGAATGTTAAAATTAACTGCTATGGTCTGGGTGTGTCCTCCAAAAGTTCACCTGTTGGAAATTTAAGCCCTCTGTCTTCGTGAACACTTTGCTGCTGCTGCCACAGAAATGCGCTTGTCACGAAGTGAGCCTCTTCCTCTGGCCCTTCCAGCATGGAATGCTCCCCACGTGTCCTAAGGAACGAGCAAGACTCCCTCCAGGTGCCTGCAACATGCTTTCGCCATTCCCAGCCTCCAGAACTTGGTGCTAAACAAACTTAGTTTTTGCCCAGTCTGTGGTATTCTGTTACAGCAACAAAAATGGAGTAAGACATTATCAGATAAGGAATTTTTTGAAAATGATGACTAATACGCTAAATGTTTTAATGGGGAAAGTAGACAGCATGCAAGATCAGACAGTGTGAGCAGAGACATGAAACTTGTAAGAGTTTTAGAAAGCTAGAGATCAAAATACTATAGCAGGGATGAAGGATGTTTTGGAGGTGCTGGTGAGCAGCTTGGATGGTCATGCCTGAGGAAGGAATCCAAGAGCATGAAGATACCCAAATGAAAACTGCCAAAAATGAAAAGGGAAGGGAAAAAAAATGCAAAAGAAAATTGGAGGAGCTCAGAGGACTTTAGGAAGGATTAAAAAAACCCACAAAACTAAACCTAAACACTTGATGTTTAAATTTTATAAATCAAAGATAACAGAAAATTCTTGAAGTTAAAGGAAGAAAAGTCACTTTACTCATAGAGGATCTGTAAAGAAGATATGTAGGGAGAAGGTAAGAATTTCATCTAACTTATCCTCAGAAACCATGGAAACAAAAAGAGAGTGCAGTAATGTGTTTAAAGTGTTGAGAGAAAAAAATCTACCATTCTAGACTTCCGTACACTGAAAAATTATCCTTCAAAAGTGAAGGAGAAGTAAGTTGAAATAAATAGTTTCTCAAACAAAAATTGAGGAAATTTGTTGCCAGTAGATCTGCCTTGCAAGAAATGTTAACAGTTCTTTGGAGACAAGAAAATTATGTAGGTCAGACTAAATTCAGAAAGGAAGAATGTCATAGAATGATAAAGTGAAGGTGAAGTAAAAATTTTACTTTTCCTGTTTTGATCTAACAGATAACAGTGTATTCAAATTAACAGTAGCAATAATGTTTTCAGTCATACACACACAAAGAGGGGGGTCTTACAATTAAGTTTGCAAACTCATATAGAAAAAGTGCTATATACCTCATTGATGAATATCCCTGCAGTCACCTTCAACGTGCTCCCCCTGGGAAGAAGCCATGCACCAATGCCACCTTCAAAGCAATTTTGGAACTCTTTTTCTGGAGTGACTGCCAGAGCTGTCATCGTACAAGCTCTGACAATTAAGTTCTGAAACTCATCCTAGAAAAGGACTACGTATCTCAATGCTGAATATCGCTGAGGTCACCAGATGGCCAAGGGGAGAACTTTGAAGGTGACCATAGTGACATTCACCAGATTCCAGGCACTAAATCTGCCAATATTACAGCCTGAGATTTCTCAGCCTCCAGACTGTGAGAGTTAAATTGCTGTTATTTGTAAAGTATTGGCATTTTGGTATAGGAACCCAAACAGATTAAGGTATATACCAGTTAAAAGAGAGTGTTAGAGTAGATCAAAAAATAAGACCCCCTGGTTTTGTCTGTAGGAAACCCATTTACAAATTAAAAGTAAAGGAACCGAGAAAGATATGCCATTATAACACAATCAAAATCAATCAGAAGTACCTATTTTAACTTTAGAAAGAGTAGACTTCTGAGCAAGGAAACTTATCAAGGACAAAGACTAACATCAAATAATGACAAAGGGGTCAACACTCTGAGAAAACGTAATAATCTTTAACATGAAAGTGCCTATTAAAAGACTGTAAAAAGGCTCGGCGCCTGTGGCTCAAGGAGCTAAGGTGCCAGCCACATACACCTAAGGTGACGGGTTTGAATCCAGCCTGGGCCCTCCAAATAACAATGATGGCTGCAACCAAAAAATAGCCTGGCATTGTGGCGGACGCCTGTAGTCTCTGCTACTTGGGAGGCGGAGGCAAGAGAATCACTTGAGCCCAGGAGTTGGAGGTTGCTGTGAGCTGTGATGTTATAGCACTCTACCCAGGGTGACAGCTTGAGGCTCTGTGTCAAAAAAAAAAAAAAAAAAAGACTGTAAAAATACATGAGGCAAAACTCAAGAGAACTATGAGGAGGAATACTATTATAATTGGAGACTTTAACACAAATCTGTCAGAAATGGACAGATACAGCAACCAGTCAGTCAGTAAGGAGTTCAGAATAGATGAACTCAGCAGCACCATCAGTTAACTGAATAAATTTGATGCTCCAGGCAACATTTTTCTAATGCTCACATGAGGTTTACAATTTATCAAGATATGCCACATCGTTAAGCCCAGTTTAGCAAATTTAAAACAATAAACTTGGCTCCGTGCCTGTAGCTCAGTGAGTAGGGCACCAGCCACATTCACCAAGGCTGGGGGGTTAGGGCCTGGCCCAGGCCAGCTAAACAACAATGACAACTACAATAAAAAAAAAAATAGCTGGGCATTGTGGCAGTTGCCTGTAGTCCCAGCTACTTGGGAGGCCAAGGCAAGAGAATCGCTTAAGCCCAAGGGTTTGAGGTTGTTGTCAGCTGTGATGTCACAGCACTCTACCGAGGGCGACATAGTAAGACTCTGTCTTAAAAAAAAAAAAGAAAAGAAAAGAAAAGAAATTTCATGAACATTAAAAGGATAACAAAGGAATATCATAAGCAACTATACCCACACATTTGAAAACCTGGATGAAATAAACCAATTCTTTGAAACATATACTCTATTGAAATCACACAAGAAGAAACAGGAAATTTGATTAGGATTATTAAACAAATTAAATCAATAAATTAATACCCTTCCACAACAGAAAGCATTGGGCCCAGATGAGATCACTGGTCAATGTAACTACCATTTAAGGAAGAAATTATACCTAAAAAAATGGAGACTTTACATCCTTTGTATTAACCTGGATGGAAGTGGAAGACATTATTCTTAGTAAAGCATCGCAAGAATGGAGAAGCATGAATCCTATGTACTCAATTTTTATATGAGGAAAATTAATGACAATTAATTAATGACAATTAAGGTCATTGGGGGGGAAGTAGAAAGAGGGAAGGAGGGAGGGGGGTGGGGCCTTGGTGTGTGTCACACCATGCAAGACATGATTGCAAAAGGGACTTTACTTAACAATTGCAATCAGTGTAACCTGGCTTATTGTACCCTCAATGAGTCCCCAACAATAAAAAAAAAAAGAAAGAAATTATACCAATCTGTTAGAATTGAGGAGAAAACTCCATAATTCATTCTATGAAGCCAGCATTACCTTAGTAGCAAAACCAGACAAAGTCATTTTGAAGGAAAAGAAAACTGGGAATCAGTACTTCTCATGAACATAGATGTAAAAATCCTCAAAAATATTACCAAATCAAATGAATAAATATTAACAAAATAAATGCAATGAACAAGGACAATGTGTCCCAGATATACAAGGCTAGTTCAATATTTGAAAATCAATTAAAGTAGAACATCACATCAACAAGCTAAAGAAAAATCACACAATCGTATCAGTAGATGCAGAAAAAGCATTTGAAAAAAATCTATACCCACCCATGATAAAAATTCTGACCAAGGAAAACTCTATTGAATGTTTGCCTAGGCAAAGAATTTATGACTAAGAACTCAAAGCAAATGCAACAATAAAAAACAAATGAATACTTAATTAAACTAAAAGACTTCTGCATAGGAAATGTATTTACATCACGGAGTAAACTGACAACCTAGAATGGGAAAAATATTCAAAAACTATGCATCTAACAAAAGACTTATGTCCAGATCTATAAGGAACTCAAATAATTAAAGAAGAAGAAAATAAATAAGGCCATTAAAAAGTCTGCAAAGGACATGAATATATTTGTATGCCTTTCTCGAAAAAGACATACAAATGGCCAAAAAAAATATGAAAAAGATGACTAATTATCAGAGAAATGCAAGTTAAAACCAGAACAAGATGCCATATTACTCCAGTCAGAATAGCCATTAAGTCTCTTTAATTCTATTAAATTTTATTTTGATTTCAGGATATTACAGAAGTATGCACATTTTGGTTACATAATTTGCTTTTGTACATCTTAAAATGTGATGTGCAAAATTATAGAATATAGAAAAATGAAAGAACTTATGCGCTTATATGCTTCACAAAAATTAATTCAAAATGGATCATAGATCTAAAAATAAAATGCAGAAACTATAAAACTCCTAGGAAAAAAAACCTAGATGACCTTCGATATAACAGTGACTTTGTAGATACAAAGCCAAAGGCATAATCCTTGAAAGAAAAATAGGTAAGCTTTTGTTAAAATTAAAACTTATGCACTTGGAAGGACATTATCAAGAGAGTATGAAGACAAGCCAGAGACTGGAAGAAAATATTTGCAAAATGAACATCTGATAATGTAAAATATACAAAGAAGACTTAAAACTTAACAGTAGGACAATAAACAAATTAAAAATGGGCAAAAGTCCTGAACAGACACCTCACCAAAGAAGACATACAGATGGCTAAACATGTCATCTGTGCCCAAACATGTCATTAAGAAGTTGCAAATTAAAACAACAATGAGATATTGCTACATACCTATTAGAATGGACAAAATCCACAACAATCGTACCTCAAACGCTGGGGCAGATGGGGAGCAACAGGAACTCAAATTCATTGCTGGGAATGCAAAATGGGATAGCCACTTAGGAAGACAGTTTTGCAGTTACTAACAAAACTATATATATACCCTTACCTTAGATTCAACAATTCTACTCCTTGGTATTTACCTAGATGAAATGAAAACTCATGTCCACATAAATTTTGACATGGATGTTTATAGCAGCTTTGTAATTCCCCCAATTTGGCAGCAACTAAGATGTCATTCTGTAGATGAGGGATAAATAAACTATGCCACATGTAGACAATGGAATATTGTTCTGTGCTAAAAAGAAATGAGCTTTGAGTGGCGCCTATAGCTCAAAGGAGTAGCTTCCCAGCCGTATATACCGGAGGTGGTGGGTTCAAACCCAGCCACAGCCAAAATCTGCAAAAAAAAAAAAAAAAAGAAAGGAAAAAATGAGCTCTCAAGCCAAGAGAGACATGGAGGGAAATTAAATGCCTGCTATTAAATGAATGAAGCCAATCTGAAAAGGGAGCATACCTTGTGACTGTAACTACAATCATGCACCACATAACATTTCTGTCACCTACAGGCCCCATATGCAAGGGTGGTTTTCATAAAATTATAACATTGTATTTTTTTTAATTGTTTGGGATTCATTGAGGGTACAAAGAACTAGGTTACACTGATTGCATTTGTTAGGTCAAGTCCCTTGTATAATTACCTCCTGCCCCCCGGAGGTGTGTCACACACTGTAAGCCCCCACTCCCTCATCACTACCCCACCCCACCTGTTAGCTCATCTACTGCCTTCACATTAGCATTGAGTACATTTGATTCTGGCTTCTCCTTTCTCTCACACACACCACTTATAACACTCTTTTCTATGTTTAAATATGTTTAAATACACATTTACTGTTGTGTTACAGTTGCCTACAGCATTCAGCACAGCAACAGGCTGCATGGGTGTGTGGCCTAGGAGCAAGCGGCTATACCCTGTAGCCCAGCAGTGCAGGGGGCCAGGCCATTCAGGTCTTACAAGTGTGCTCCACGCTGTCCCCACAGGCCATCCAGGTCTTACAAGTGCACTCCACGCTGTCCACACAGGCCATTCAGGTCTTACAAGTGCGCTCCACGCTGTCCACACAGCGGCAAGACCACCTGGTGACGCATCTCTCAGAACACAGCCCTGCCAATAAGCCATGCACGGCTACACTGAATAGTGATCTAGATCTAAAAATTCACATTGATTTTTAAACTCGGAAAAGGGGGAGAAAGTGTGCTTAATGCCTACATTTCATCTGGTAATTCCTTGAAGCAATAAAGATGGGGGAAAACTTCAGAATTTTAAATGTAACAATAACTACTGGTTAATTTACAGGTAACAAAGATGGGACGGGTTTTACAGGATTCCAGACTCAATTGAAACTCTTAAGAATCAGCAGCCAAAAATAAATGAAGCTGCAGAAAGGAAGCCAACCTTTGGTTTGTATCCCAGAGACTCCACCAGAGCAAACCTGATGGAAAACCCACAAAGGCTCTTTAGGTGTCATAACACATTGTAGACAACAGTAGACCTCTTTTGAAGTTAGCATATGTTAAATAAGTAAGATGCAAGCACAACGCTTACTACAACTCATGGCTATGCATAATAATTAGAATAGTTGACATTCTTATGGGCAGACTTCTTAAAAACCAGTTAAACATTACTGGAGTCAATGCAGTCCTGTTGCAGAACAGAGAGAGGTCAGTCCGTTTATGGGGCATAGGGAGTGGCCCGGAGAAGGAGTTTGGAGAAATCAGGAGTGGGGGGAGGTTTAGGCGGGTGGCTGGACCCAGTGTCACTGCTGATCTTACAAATCAGCAAGGTTCCTCTGGATCATTTGTCTGTAAACTGTAGTAAGCGATATCGAATGAGTACAGATTAGGACACAACTAAAGAGAACTTTTTTTTTAGCAATATAGCCATGTAATTATTTTAGTTACTAGAATTTTGTCTCACTTCTAGTAATAAAGGTCATGGGGCAAAGACCTAGTCTCAGTCTTTCCAAAGCAAACCTTGGTTTGAGCCTCTGTAAAGTGGCACAGCTGTTGACCTGCTGTGGTGAGGAGCAGGCAGGGAGAGCTGTGGCACCTGCGGAGGCGTGTGGGTGGCCTTGGAGCCACAGCGCTGCCTGTATGACATTACGTTTCCCTGGAAGTTGTCTGAGCATCCCCTTGAACCAGATAGAGCAATAAAACCATGACGCGAAGTCCAAACCGTTCCATTTATCTTTTAATTAGTCTTCACAGCCATACGAACAATCCAAACATAGAATTAGTTTTTATTTTTAAAGAAGAGCCCTTCAGCCTCCCACTGGCACAACTTAACAACAGTGGTGCTTCTCTGCGATTTCTAATTATAAACTTTGAGGACCATGCTGTCCCTGGCCTTCAGAAGAACTGCTATTTGCTGCCGCAGCTGCAAAGGGAACAAGGGCATTGCTCGTCCAAGTGCCGGCTGGCACAGCCGCCGGGTCGCGTCCACAGATGGGCGCGAGAGGGACTGGCACGTCCACAGCCCAGGGCCTTGCAGGGCCAGAGGCTCAGCACGAAACCTTCCCGACTGCTTTCTGCAAGGTCGCTGGGAGCCCTGCCGGCTTCCCTTCCCCAGCGGCTGGGCAGGGACGCTGCTTGCAGCTGATGGATGCCCAGCTTGGGGTCAGGTGCGGGAACCCTGAGGCGGTTATTTCAGATTGGGGAAGCAGCCATCGCTTCACCCTGTGGTGAGGCTGCCAGTCAGCACCTGCTTGTAACAGCTCTTTTTATAGTCTGCTCTCTTTTCTCCCCGCTAAGAAACTTTTTCTTTGTTCCTTTTAAATTTTTCTCTTTTAATGGAAGACCTAGGGGCAGGACCAGCCAGACTGGTTGAGTTTTCCCATGTTCTGCAGGGGGAGGAGAGGACAAGGATGTTCTGCCCTCACCCTGACCATCTCCTTTTCTGAGATTTCATGATGTTTCTCAAGTTTGTGTTGCAAATAATTAGTTAGAATTCCTGCAGTGTCTTTTGCTCTTCATCTGCCACGGAGAGAGACCACCGAGTGCCCAGGGAGACGGGCTGGCGTGTGCTCCTCTGTCCGGCAGCAGGGAAGGCTCTGCGTCCCCACCCACCCTGACCAGCCCCTGTGTCCTGAGATGGCCCCTCAGAGAAGCGGCTGCCTTCCTCTCCTCTCTAAAGGATCTTTTTGCTCTAGGGTTTGGGAAAACTGAGCCGGGGGTGTGCCTGGTGTGTGGGGACTAAGGGTCCTCAGTGCCAACTGGCCTCAGCCTGGACCTAGCCCAGCCTCACTCTGCTGCCCCCGGGCCTCCTGCTCTGGCTGCTGGGCCTCGAGAGCATATTGATGAAACGCCACCTGTGGGCTCTTAGCAGGGGAGACATCCGTGTCCTTTCTGGCCACCCAACTTAACTCATTCTGTAGGAGGCCAAAGTACACAGACCTGGACCTCCAGACACAGCTGGCTCTTGGGTGGGTCAGCTGGTTGTGCTATGGCTTGGCCAGGACTTTTACTCAGCCTTAGGAGACCTAATGACCCCAAGTTCTAGACTAAATTGAAGATAGATTCTGTGGCTCAGTTTTAAGAATGAATCCTTGGGCGATGCCTGTGGCTCAAAGGAGTAGGGCACCGGCCCCATATACCGGAGGTGTTGGGTTCAAACCTGGCCCCAGCAAAAAACTGAAAAAACAAACCAAAAAAAAAAAAAGAATGAATCTTGGGCAGTGCTGTGTCATCCACTAAACCCAAGGCTGCCCTGGGGTGTGAGAAACAGCAAGATACTATTTTACTATCTTCTAGAAAATGCAGAGCCTTTGAGTTTTGGCAAATTCCAGCTCTGGGCAGCCCTCGCAGGGTCTCTTCCCCAGGCCATCCTGGGGCGGAGGGTTCCTGCCTGGCAGTGCTGCCTGACTAAGGCAGAGCAGTTAGCCTTGGCCTGAAGGGACCGTAGGGGTTAACCCCAGGGACAGCTTCAGCGCTGTGCCCGCCACCACCCAGGGCAGCTGTGAACGCCCATCAGTTGGTCGACTCTCACTGCAGGGGTGGAATGTGGAACCGCGAAGAAGAGTCCTTTGCCTCATTTTCACACCTTGTTTGGGATTAGGGGAAAGTGAGTAGGAGACAGCCTTTAGCTCAACTGTTTAGTGTGTGCAGTGGAGCCCTGGGTAGTCGCTAAGACGCCACCGTGGGTGGACCATGCTTACAGCCCCACCCTCAGCTGTCACAGTACACCCAGCACATGTTCTGAGGGGTGAGCAACCAGGACACACAGATATTATGGGATAGGGGCTATGCATGGATCTGACTGTGCTTCAAACAAGATGATCAGGGAGGGTCTTGTGGAGAGGGCTTTTGAGAAGCGGCCCTGAGCCAGTGTGGGAGGGGAAGCCCCCAGGCACCCAGGATCAGCCTTGATTACCTGGGGGGCTGCAGAGAGGCCAGTGCCAGAGGGATGAGGTCAGAGTGGGTGCGGGGGTCCGTCAGGGATGCTTTCAGCTTTTACTAAAAACTACGTGGGGAAAAACTGGAAGTCGGAACAGACAAGGGTCGTGTGTGGCTGATTCAGGTCCCTGTGTGCCCCGTGTAGACGGAAAGGCAGGCAGGGAAGAGGCTATTGTAGAAATCCGGGTGAGACGAGGGGCTTTCTTAGAACCGTGAAGGTGGTGGGATGTGGCCAGATTCTGGGTAGACTCTGAGAGAAGAGCTGTCACAATTATTGATGGGGCATGAGGCACAGACAAGCCGAAGGTGAGCCCACGGCTGTGATCTGCACCTTGGTGATCACCCCGAGAGGGAAGGCAGAGGAGCAGAGCTGTGCAGGGTGCCCACATGTCAGCTTTGGACTTGCTGTGGGTGAGATGCTTAGACTTTCAGGTGGGGATGCTGAGTAAATAGGTGGACACATGAGTGCGGACTTCAGGGGTGAGGTCCAGGCACCAGGTAAAACTGAGGTCATCAATATCCAGTTGCCTTTTAAAGTCTTGAGAAGAGAATATAAGTGGCAAGAAGGAGAGGGTGGTCTCCAGCCCAGAGCCCTGTAATGCCAAGGAGCCTCGAGAGGTGAGGAGGAAAAAGCTAAGTCAGAGAGGCAGGGCCTTCAGGGTCCCTGAGCCATGGAAGGTGGTTTCAAAGAGGAGGCATTGCCAGCGTCAAAAGCTGCAGACCAGTCGGTGCATTGTGGCTGTGGAACGTGCTTGGTGTCTTTACCAAGAGGACAGGTCCTGGGAGTGGTGGGGGAAGTCTGTTTGAAGTGGGGGTCTTTGTTTTTTTTTGAAACAGAGTTTTACTTTGTCATCCTCCATAGAGGGCTCTTACATCACCGCTCACAGCAATCTCAAACTCTTGGGCTTAAGCGATGATTCTCTTGCCTCAGCCTCCTAGTAGCTGGGACTACAGGCACCTGCCACAACGCCCGGCTATTTTTTTATTGTTGTACTTGTCATTGTTGTTTAGCTGGCCTGGGCCTGGTTCCATCCCGCTAGCCCTGTGCATGTGGCCAGCGCCCTTATCACTGAGCCACGGCCCCCAAGCCTGGAGTAGAGGGGTCTTAATTGGAATTTTATTAAATGAGTAAGAATATCTAAGAAGTCTTGACACATTTAAAACATTTTGTCCATCTCTTTCTAACACTGAATCTTCACACTGCTTTCACACTGTCGTTGTCTTTCGTGCCCGGTTATTGTGCTGATTCAGGGTCTGCAGGAGGACGGCGCCTCCTGAGTGAGAGGGTGAAGGCCCTGAGGACCGCCCACAGGTGTGTGTGGTAGAAACTGCCCACAGCGGCATCTGGGTGGAGAGGCTGCCCACAGCGGCTTACCTCAGAGCCCGTGAGGGTGAGGAGCACTGGGAGAAAGGTGCTAGCTTGTGTGAGTTGGTGCCTACTTTACTAGTGTAACTTCACTTATACCTGGTTACTTAATTCCTTGGTTCAAAAGGAAATAATCTACAAACTGTGTGCAATAAACCCCCCAATCCTCCTGCCATCTGTCTTTGCTTGGAGAAGGTCAGGCTCATCAGCTCCTGGAGGCGGGGGCATTTTTACTTGGTTCTGCTGCTTAAGACAGGATATCTGACACCGGGCAACTTATTACGAAGAGGATTTTATTCCTTACTCCTCCTTACAAGGAGGCTGAGAAGTCTAACGTGGGGACACACCTGGTGAGGGGCTTCTTGCTGGAGGAGGGGTGGGGCGTCACGTGGCTGAGCTGCTGGCTCTGGGGTCTCCTCCTCTTCTTGTGAAGCCCCCAGTCACACTCTCGTGACAGCTCTCGTGACAGCCCACCAACTAATTAATGCATCACAGGGGCATTAATAGTGAGGGCCTGCCTCTCACTACTACGACTTTGCAGATTAAGTTTGGAGCCAGGATCCTATCAGAGACACCCTCTATTTTGCAATGTTCTTTTGCAGCGCACTTAAAAAGAATTAATACAGAATTAATACAGTTCCTGTGTGATTTAAAATATTGCACACAAACTCTATGGACACCCTGTATATCCCCCAAGCTCATTGTGTAAGAGTGTTTAGGAGTTTCTCATTCTTTCTTACTTGGTGTATTATCGATACCAGAATTTCGCTCTTTAGTAGGTCCCTTGGTCTTGAGATTCGAGGAATGAACCCACAGACCACAGATCGTAGGCAAGACAGGATTTTTTATTAGAAGTTAGAAAGGAATACAGAGGAAGTAAAAGGCAGCAGAGCTTCTGGCGGTGAAAATAACTAACCAGGGAGCCTCTCTGTGGACTCTTTATCAAGGGTATTAGGTCTTGAGAATCACACTTGTGCAGGAACCTGCAAATAGAAAGGCGTCTTCATCGTTAATGAGTATTATTGACAAAGGAACAAACGCAGTTCCTCCAGCTCAGGGCAAGAGGAGGAGCTGTGGACAGGGTGTTCCCTTCATGGACTTGCCCAAGCCCCGGAAAGCTGGAGTCCCCTGTCCAGCTTTGAATGGGGGGACCCTGTATCATTATTATAATTCTCTCTCTATATATGTATATATAGATATGTGCGTGTGTGTGTGTGCTGTGGACAGGGTGTTCCCTTCATGGACTTGCCCAAGCCCTGGAAAGCTGGAGTCCCCTGTCCAGCTTTGAATGGGGGGACCCTGTATCATTATTATAATTCTCTCTCTATATATGTATATATAGATGTGTGCGTGTGTGTGTGTGTGTGTGTGTGTGTGTGTGTATTTTATATTTACCTAGTTCCCTATTGAAGGACATTTAAAGCATTTCTAAACAACATATAATGGTCATATAACTTGTATTACTGATTTCACACATTTGTACTTTTTTCCTTGTCTTTTTTCTTTTTGTAGAGACAGTCTTACTTTATTGCCCTCGGTAGATTGCTGTGGCGTCACTCAGCTCACAGCAACCTCTGGTTCCTGGGCTGAGGTGATTCTCCTGCCTCAGCCTCCCAAGTAGCTGGGACTATAGGCGCCCGCCATGACACCGGGCTATTCTTTTGTTGCAGTTCACCAGGGGCCGGGTTTGAACTTGCCACCCCCAGTATATGAGGCCGGCGCCCTACTCACTGAGCCACAGGCACCGCCCATTTGCACTATTTCTGAGTGTTTTGTTTCCTATTTTTAAAAAATTTTAGGCAGTGGCTCAGCCTGTAATCCCTTCACTCTGGGAGGCCAAGGCAGGTGGATTGCTTGAGCTCAAGAGTTTGGGACCAAAAACAAAAAAAAAAAAAGAGTTTGAGACCAGCCTGAGCAAGGAGATCTGTCTCTACTAGATATAGAAAAAACTAGCAGGGCATTCTGGTGAGAGTTACTCAGGAGGTTGAGGGATGGGGATCATTTGAACCCAGGAGTTAGAGTTGCTGTGAACTGTGATGCCAGGGCACTCTACTTGGTTCAACAGAGTTAAACTTCATCTCAAAAGGAAAAAAAAATTTTAGCTCTACTTTCTAAGATCTGCTCCTTTTAAATTAGGCTATAATTTACATGCAATCAAATTCAAGCTTTATGTGGTTTCATACTGTGTTTGCATTTCTGCTTATGTACTCTTGAGCCATTTGTGAAGCACTTGTTTTGAGTCTTTTGCCAATTAAAGAAATCATTAATCTAATCATTGTACAGTTGATCTACAATGCAGTGGATTTATTTAGAGTGTACAATCCAATATGCTTTGACACCATCTATGCCTGTGAGATTATTTCCACAGTCAAGGCACAGGACATTTTCATGACCCCAGAGGCCGCCCTGCCCTTTGAAGACCCTCTGTCTGCTCTCGCACCACACGATGTCTGTTCCACTTGATGTCACTATACACTAGTTTGCATTTCCTAGAATTTCAGAAGTGACCTAGATTTCAAAAGCAATCATACAGTATGAAGCATTTTGTGCCTGGCTGTTTTTACTCAGTGCGTGATTTTGGTCGCTGCACTGGGAGGAGCTTGCTCCTCTTTGCTGCATCACGTCACCGTAGGCTGTACCACCTCCTGTGTATCCATTCACCACTTGTAAAATGTGCCACTCGGTGACACATTTCTCTGAACAGTGTTTTATTTTTATCTTCCCATACTCTAAAAACATAGCATAGCAGTAACCTTCCCTGGTGCTTCAGGCCTTAGACGATTTCCTCTGGGCAGCACCCTGGGGAAGGGCTATGTCCACAGCGTGGTGGGCACTATGCGCAGATGGCTCGGGAGCCTGTGTCCTGCTGCGTCCTCACCAGGATGAAACCTGAGTGAAATGAAACAATACAAGGTCTGTTCTTCATGGATATCATTTTGTAATCGAAGAGATTTGATTCATAAAGAATACAAGTCACCTGGAATTTATCAGAAAAATGCATCTCTCGCTTATACCCAATTTAACATGAAAAATATGATGTTAGTAAATTAACATAGGAGATCAATTTCTTTTCAGTGTGGAGGTGGAAGGACACTTTTTCAGACTTTTTGGGAAATTATAGAGAGACTATTAATGAAATCATACAGTCTATTTCTCACAACAATACTAATAAAATCACTTAAAATGATTAGCTCTAGGTAAAAAGAAAATCATAGAGATGTCAGAATTTACAATTTAATAACTATTTTTAAAAGTGCACCTATAATACAACACTAATTACCAACCTAACAAGATCTTTACTATTTTTAATTATTTATATATAAAAATTATGGTTTCTATTTGTAAGGGTTTAAAGTAAAGCATTTACAACTCACCTGAGATGGGACTATGAGAAAAGTGAACATTATTATTAAAAGCTACGATGGGAGCTCGGCGCCTGTGGCTCAAGCGGCTAAGGAGCCAGCCACATACACCTGAGCTGGCAGGTTCGAATCCAGCCCAGGGCCTGCCAAACAGCAAGGATGGCTGCCACCAAAAAACAGCCAGGCGTTGTGGTGGGCGCCTGTAGTCCCAGCTACTTGGGAGGCAGAGGCAGGAGAATCACTTAAGCCCAGGAGTTGGAGGTTGCTGTGAGCTGTGATGTTAAAGCTCAAAAAAAAAAACAACAAACTACAGTGGGAAAAGGCTGTGGAGAATGGTAACTAGATATGATCAAAACAGAATTGCAAGTGACAGTGACGTGTGAAACAGAATAAATGAACATAAAATGTGAACAAATAAGTAGGAATAAAACAAATAGAGTTAAAAATTTTTTCATTTCTTGGGAATCAGAGAAAAGAAAGTTAAACAGTGGTTTGTTTATATATATAAATAAATGCTGGTGAGGCTGAAACTGCACATTTATTTCCTGCTGGTAGCTTGGTCCGTTTTTGAAAGCAACATGGTAAAAACTTCAGGATCCACAAAAATGTTTATGCCCGTGGGCCCACGGCATCTGTTCATAAAGCCACAAACTCACTTTGTAACAGTCGTCCAAATACTGCCTCCCAAGGTGAAGGACAAGTTTGCAAACACACCCAAGCCTGACCTCTGCCACTATGCCCTCCTAAGAAGGCACACCTCTGTGCAGAGAAAGGACCTGCCTCCGAGAGCTGCAGACTGAGGAGCTTCGTGCTTGGGGGAGGCCTCCATCTCCAGATTCCAGGGCTGCTTAAAGCTGGTTCACAGCTCCTTCCTGAATGTTGACAAACAAGAGAAGTTTGAATAGTCTGACAGTCCTGCAGAAACTATAAAGGACCCAACGAAAGAAATGGGGGCATTTATGAGGTTCAGGGACTCTGGCTGCTACGGTCTGAAGGTTTGTGTCCTCCACCCCACTCCCCTGGAAGTTCGCATGTTGAAATCCTACCCCCCATCCGCCCACCTCCGCCCCAAATGTGGTGGCATTTGGAGGGCCTTGGGAAGTGATTAGGTCATGAGGGGGTTTCATGAATGGGATCAGTGCCCTTATAATAGGGACCCCAGAGAGAGCCTGCTCCTTCCTCCCGTGAGGGTACAGGGTGAGGGTGACCATCCTGAACCAGGAAGTGCACTTTCCCAGGAGCCAAGCTTGCCAGAGCCTCGCAAGCCTTGGACTTGCACCTGCAGAACTGTGGGAAACACCACATGCCACTCCATCTGTGCTGGTCTGTCACCACAGGGTGCACAGACACCACCTCTGGCTCTAGATGGCAGCTGGCAGAGCAGCTGCTACGTGTGCCTCTGCTGGGGGGCGAGGGTGGCCATTCTCCAGAGTGAGCAGAGCACAAAAAGAGGCAGCTGCGAAATCCTGGCGTCTTCTCCAGCCATCACGGACTGGAAGTGTCTTCCCTGACGTGCAGTGCTCTGTGCTAGCCCGAATGCCTTTAGTTAAAAGTAATAAATCTACTCTTAGCTGAGAGACTTGGCATTTTACTTGGCTTTTGGTATACCCATAAAGTAGAAGAATTAATCTGTATGATCCGGAAGGGAGATAATAAGACACTGACTGCGTCCAGACCGAGCTCCTTAATATCCAGGAAGGAAATACAAAGGGAACCTCCCATGGTTCTGCAGGACTCGAAGGACTCTGACCCCAGAGAACACACATGTGCGTGTTCAGTGACACATTTTCTGTAACATCAAGGAGCCCACCCCAGAGGGAAGGATTTAATAGATAAAGGAATTGCAATAGCTTGTAATGTTGCCAAAACACATCGCAGTCATTATGGAGACTGTAGAAAATGAGGCATTGCAAAATCTCAGTGGTAAGTTAAAAATAGAAACATACATGGTAATCCGTATGCAATGATTGCAATAATATAGATGTAAAAGTTACCTTCTTGGATGATAACTGGAAAACGCGTAAGTGGTAAGTTTGCTAGGGCAGAGAAGCAGAGATCCTCAGACCTTTGTCAGATACTCCTGCTTTGCCAGCTTCTCAGCACCTGACTGAAATCTCCCATCACTGTTCCTCTGCACAGCTGAGTAAAGTGTCCGTTTAGGGATGTACCTTGTGGCAATCAAAATCACTTTTCATTTCTCAAAAATAATTTTAAATATTTGTTTCTAGCTTGTAGGACATGTTGGGCTAATAACTGGCATAGAGATGAATTTTATCAGAATTATTTGTTCATCTCTCTGTTGTTACTTTGCTTTAAGTTAAAGGTTTCCAAAACAGTGAAAACCAATTTAATGAGTAATAAAGAGGAAATGGGTAGAAAGATAGTAGGGAGTTGACCACAACAGCTGAAATTTGGAGCAAATGAATTCAGTGTTGGTAAAAATACTTCTCTATTTGGTAGTAAACCCCACCTCAGGCAATGAGAAAAACAGTATTAAGTTTACTGTATACGTTAGTCACAGACATCAACCCGGAAGGTCCAACACAAATAGGGTATTTTCAAATGTTTTTCTTAAGGAAGTTCCAGGCTTTTACATTAGTAAATTTATAAGTAACTGTTTTGGTGTTTTTATTAATGATTTTTGATATTGGCGTTGAAGCATACGTTCTTTCCCAGTTTCACTAAAGTTTACCAGCTAAGGTATTATCAAACATTTGTTTTTACTTCAGCAAATGTATAAAGAACTGTTTAAGTATTCATTCCTAGTAGATCTTTTACATTTCTTAGCTGTTTAGGTTAAGAAAACAGAAAAACTAAATCCTAAGTACCAAACAGGTAGGATTAGAAGGTCAGGACTCTTTCATTTGCAAATGAAGAAACAAACGAAGGACAAACAA
The DNA here is from genome assembly GCA_963574355.1 of Loris lydekkerianus. Lineage (NCBI taxonomy): Eukaryota > Metazoa > Chordata > Mammalia > Primates > Lorisidae > Loris > Loris lydekkerianus. The sequence goes on from CAUYPK010075277.1 coordinate 91,041, forward strand.
AAAAATCTAGAACTCCAATTGATTGAAGCCAAAAAAGAGAATTTACAGGCTCCGTTTCTGAAAAGCCTAGAGCAGTCATTTTCTACCAGTGTGGGCTTGCTACTGTGCTGTGAGGGGATCTCAGGTGTGCTATGAAAATGTTTAAAGATCATTGATTAAATTATTTTCGGGAGAAGTTCAAAGCACCTTAAATATATTCTTTTTTTTTTTTTTTTTTTTTTGTTCAACGTAATTTAAGTGTGCCGTGGCGGTTTAGCTACAGGTTCAAGTGTGCCATGAGATTAAAAAGGTTGAAAAACACTGGACTAGAAAGAGATCTGGATGGTACAGCCTGGGGCAAAGCTGGACTGCAAGGAAAGGGGCTGAAAATGGCTTTCACATTTGTAAAATAGGCGGAGGTGGGGGTGGGGTGGGGAGGAGCCAACAGAAGAACAGTATTTCAGGACCCGTAAAAGTTACTGAAATTCCAATTTCAGGGTCCATCAGTGAAGCTTTATCAGTCGCACGTGTTCCATGGTGGCTTCTGTGCTGGGAGGCTGAGTGGCCATGACAGGGCTGGCAAGGCCACAGGGGCTGCCCTGGAAGAAGTCTGTGGCCCTAGAAGCACACTGGGGTCAGCTCTCAGCCCATGTCCACCAGTGCCTTCTCCCCCTCTCCTCCCACTGCTTTTCTGGGTGTTGGCCCATCTTCACCATGGGAGGACAAGAGTCACCTGTGCTGGGCTGAGGACGAGAGGAGGCTTCTCGCCCCACTCAGTGCAGAGAACCAGTGCCCTGGGCCGTACTCCTGGGTCTCTTGCCCACCCCTGACACTGAGGATGCTGGTCAGTCCTGCCCAGCCACACGAATTGACTAGGAGTCAACACAGAGGCTGGACCATGCAGGGACACAGAGACTTCATCAAAAACTTGGAGATTCATAGTCAGTGGGATAGTGTAGCTGGATTTGTATTTTTAAAAGATGTCTCTGGGCTCGGTGCCTGTGGCTCAAGTGGCTAAGGCATCAGTCATGTACACGTGAGCTGGCGGTGTATCGAATCCAGCCCAGGCCTGCCAAACAACAATGTCGGCTGCAACCAAAAAATAGCTGGGCAACCAAAAATTAGCTGGGTGTTGTGGCGGGCGCCTGTAGTCCCAGCTACTTGGGAGGCGGAGGCAGGAGAATCACCTGAGCCCAGGAGTTGGAGGTTGCTGTGAGCTGTGATGCTACAGCACTCTACCAGGGCAACAGCCTGAGGCTCTGTCTCAAAAATAGATAAATAAATAAAAGATGTCTCTGGTGGCAACATGGAGAATCAATTGGAGAGACCCAAGAGTAGAGGTGGAGAGACAAGTTACAAGTGGTGCTGAAAAAATAAAGAGTTTCTTTAACTAGGAGGTGGCTAGCAAGAGAGACAGAGTCTAGGGATATGCAGACGTTTACACCGATGAGTCAGCCTGTGAGGACTGAGGTGGGGAGAGTGCAGGCTGCAGTCAGAGCTCTGGCCTGTTCAGGGATAGATGGGCTCATTCTTCAAAGTTAGTACCACTGAAGAAAAATGAAGACCAAGAAGATGAGTTTGTATCTGAAATCATTAAATGTATACTTCCCTTGACAGATTCAAATAGCAATGTGAAGCAGACAACAGAAATCAAGTCTAAAGTTTGGAGGTATAGTGTAGGATGGGAAATTAAATTATGAAGAGTCGAGTCATCAGCCTGTCAGTAATACTTAAAGCTATGGGAATGGATAAGTTTACAGAGAGAGATATTGAGGGAAGGAGGTGGAGGAGAAGAGAGAGAGAGTGAGAGAGAGAGAGAGAGAGAGAGAGAGCGCGCGAAAGCAGGAGAGGGGAGAAGACTGAGGAAAGGAAGTCTCATATGGATCTTGGACCCCCTCCCCCACCGTCACTGAGGTGGGGGAGGGTGAAGAGGCACCTGAGACAGATGAGGCAGGTGTAGGTGAGAAGAGACCAGGAAGCCAAGTGTAAACAGTGATTCACACAGGAGGAAATGCTTGCAATGCCAAGTGCTTCTGGGGAGCCAGGCGTGATAAGGATGAAATCTCACCCATCGGATTTGGTGATGTCGATGTTGAAGTCATTGGTGACCTCAGCGAGCAAGAGCTGTTTTGGGAAAGTTTGGGGGTGGAAGCCCAATTTAAGTGGGCTGAAGAGTGACTCAGATCCTGTTTTTATAGGACTCTTCTCTTTTGATTCTATCTTTTTATAATCCCACGTCTGCCCTTTGAACCTGGTCTCCCTGTTTTGACTCCCAAAGACTTGACTCAGCCCCAGTCTACAAGGCCTTCTTCCCCTGCTAATTAGTCCCTTTGGAACCCAGTTCCTGACCCATCCAGCACTGCAGATAGCACATGAGCTTTTCCTTAAGTAAAGATAATTGAAGCTTCATCCATCCAAGTAATGAAATATGGACCTCAGGCTTGAATCCAGGCTCACCACTAATTGTATAAAATTGGAAAGTTGCTTAACTCAAGTGTCTTCATCAGTGAAGCAAGGACTAATCATACTTATTTTACCATGTCACTGTGAGGATTAAAGCTCCTGGTTCACAAGGCCTGTTCAATAAATGTTGGTTACCTCACCTTGCTTCCCCTTTTCTGTCTTTCCAAGAAACGACTACCTGTAATCCATTTTCTGTGGAGCATTCCTGTATTTAAATATGTGTTTATAAGGTGATATATTTTAATCATGGAATATACACATAAATGCTTCCCTGGTGACACTTCTTTATTCACCCAGCATTTACTTGTCACCCACATTTTATGTGCTGAGCACATGGCTAGGATTCGGGCATTCAACAATGAGCAGGAAGGGCATGAGTCTTTGTCACATAAGCTTATAATGTAGTGGAGGAGGTAGATGAATGTAAAAAGCACAGAGTTATAAATAACATGATTATAAACTATAATAGGTGCTGGGAAGAAAACAACACAGGTTCTGGGAGAAAGAGTGATGGCCTAGAAATGCTTCAAGTGAAGTGAGGGAAGAAGGTTTTCCTGGGCACTTGATGTGTAAGTTGCCATCTGAAGGGCCTGCAGGACCCATGGGCACCATCATTCTTTTTTTTGGAGACAGAGCCTTAAGCTGTCACCCTGGGTAGAGTGCTGTGGCATCACAGCTCACAGCAACCTCCAACTCCTGGGCTCA